>CAWUFW010017856.1:0-245649 GCA_963921515.1 Calotriton arnoldi
GCATGGTTAGAATAGACATTAAACTAATCCTGGGCATATACTTCACTACGCTCATAGTAGCAGTACAATAAACACCTACAAATGCTTTGATAAAGCAATTTTCTATGCTAAAAAGCATATAAACAATTCACAAAAGTGAATTTTAACAATAAAATATCAAGCAATGAGAGAGGTGATGATTTTGGGGTCCCCTAACCTAGGGGAGGACCAAGCAGATCCCTTGAACACAAAAAGCATATCATGTGAACGATTCAGTGGTGGTCCCTTCCTCCTAGAACCACCCCAAGCACAGTTATGGGCAAAAATACAATCCCCACCAAAGGCCCTGCAAAGCATTATGGGACGAGATTAGCAGTGGGCAGTGAATATTATAGTGTCCAATATCAAAATAATTCTACAAAGAGCTGCAGTTCAACTAGTCGTTACTAGATGTCCCTCACGAGTCAAATGCAAAAGCATTGAAATTATTAATACATCAAGCTGCAGTTCCACTAGTCGTTACTAGATGTCCTCACGAGTCAAATGCAAAAGCATTGAAACCCTTTCATGAAGCTTTTGCATTTGACACATGAGGGACATCTAGTAACGACTAGTGGAACTGCAGCTCTTTGTAGAATTATTTTGATATTGGATACTATAATATTCACTGCCCACTGCTAATGTCGTCCCATAATGCTTTGCAGGGCCTTTGGTTGGGATTGTATTTTTGCCAATAACTGTGCTTGGGGTGGTCCTAAGAGGATGGGACCACCACCGAATCGTTCAAAAGATGTGCTTTTTGTTTTCAAGGCATCTGCTTGGTTCTCTCCCTAGGTCAGGGAGGATCCCAAAATCATCACCTCTCTCACTGCTTGTTAATTTTTCTTATCACTTTTGTGAAATAACTATATGCATCTTTAGCATATAAAGACAGATATTTATTTTATCTTAACTTGTGCTGTGCAAGATGTCTTTGGCAATTATTGTACAGTGCAGTCAAGCACACAGCTAGCACTACGCAACTGTAGTTTAAAATGTACTTTGCGTAGCTACGTGTAGTGAGTGATGCAAACTATGCCCAGGGTTAAACAGGACCCTACCTATTTAAGTGAAGTGTCAGCTTCTCCCTTTTCTTCTGTCCAGGGGGGACTTCAGAATGCAGATGAGTATTCAGACACACCTAACCTTCCTGTGTTGGTGGCTGTCTAGAGTGAATGCACAAAATGAAGCTGCTAGCCACCGTAGACTTGTATTAGAGACAGGCTGCAGGGCACACAGAGCTGTAAGTGCTGAGAAATGTCCACTTTTTAAAAATGACGGGGCATATTAGCAAGACCTACGTTAAAATTATCGCCGTTTTAGCGGCAGGAAACTGCCGCTAAAACGGCGATAATGGGCTTGCTAATATGAGTTACAGATTAGAAGCTCCAGGTTAGATGTCCTGCACATCTAACCTGGGCTTCTATTGGATTCTATAACGCATATTATCAAGCTCATTATCGCCGTTTTAGCGGCAGTTTCCTGCCGCTAAAACGGCGATAGTTTTAACGTGGGTCTTGCTAATATGCCCCGGCATTTCTAAAACAGTATTGTTAAATCCAACTTCATCAGTAAGGAGGATTTATCATTACTATTGAACAGATATATAACATGACACTGATACTCCTTACTAATCAGGAATTAAAACATAAAAGTATATTAAACAAACATACTCAAAACCTATCCAAATCGACCACCATCATAAAGGGTAATCTGTGACTCTCTATTTAAAGTTAACACGTATTTACTCAATAAGGCACCCACTATAGCCATAAGTTATATCAGTGCGACATAACTTTAAATAGAGAGTCACAGATTGGCCTTTATGATGGTAGTCGATTTGGATAGGTTTCGAGTATGTTTGTTTATATGGTCTTATAGGATGTAACCTAAATTCATGAAAGCCGAAACATACAGAAGAGAATTTTCTACTAGTCCTTTGATTTCGCCTTAAGTGGTGAGTGCAAATGATATTGTGGGCAGAGCTATTGAACAATATTTTTAATATGAGAATCTGTTGATTAAAAAGTGCCATCGTAGATAAAAGATAAATATGTCTTACCCATACATTGTTATAGGATACAATTTTGAGTCTTGGACCCTACGAAGGCCAATAATGGTAGAGGCCGCCATTTCGATTTTACGTATAGATATCGTCAGCAGTAAGTGTGTGTCACTTGGTCAACTTTTGAGATATGCACGAGGTGGTTTAGGTTGGACCTTCTTGCCTTTTCTTTCTATAGAAGTAGTGATGGTGTCACACTAGCAGTCGTTGGAGCCTTTTTTCTTTAGTGTGTGATTCTCTTATTCTTTTTATCTCTGTTCACCCTATTCCATCAGGAATCTCCTCATTTTTTCTTCAGGTAGATTTATTCTCTCAAATTTGGATTTGATACTGTACACTGGGTGCATTGCACTTTAACCTTTATTCTGGTGGAGGTTCATTTAATTAAGTTGAGTATTAATTGTTTGGATTATAATTGAGCATGTATCTGTTTATCTTAGCCCTGATGAAGTCTTAGGTTAATCCCAAAAGACGAAACACGTGTTGGCTCAATCTGTGGCTATCTGTTGCTCTGATGAAGGACTGAAGTGCAAGCTGATTTTACAAGATTTGGAATAAAATACAGAGAAGAACACCTGAGAAGACTACTGTGTGGATTAATTGTTACTGAAATTATATGACTGTGGCTCAGGAAATTGACTTTATGTGTGTGAACTACATTTACACATTGTTGACAGCGTGGGGTGGTCGTTGTCCAATATCCTTTGAGCATTCTCATAGAAACAAAAAGGAATATATTGTTCTTAATTACATAATAGCCTAATCCTGCGCAGTCTATACCCCACTGCCTTTTCTTACGGACTCTTTGTTATGGGGTCCACCGTCGTACAAAATTTTAGGGAAACAAAGGACAGCTTTAAAAAAAGCATTCAAACATCTGCAAACAGTAACAAGTCCACTACCAAACCAATGTGAGTACCTGTTTAAATACTAGTGTCAGTGAGGAAGCCATGAGAGAAGGAAATCTTACCCTTAGAATGGGATTTCAGCTCACTCTCAAGACTAAGTAGGCCACCTAGATTGTGATGCTGCATATTATAATGCACAATAAGGGCAGGTATCAGCAGTGATTCAGGTCTGCATTTGGTAAACATATGCTGTTGCTTGCAGTGGTGAATGTCACCACTATACGCCGCTCAGTGTCGGCACTGTTTCTATCGTTATTCGTAACATTTTACAAATATCAGGAAAGGCACTCGGCCAATGTTGATACAATACTGTGTCATGTTGAGCACAGTGATTGCCATTCACAACCACAGGCCGCTCAATTATGAGCAATGCTACTTTTGTAACTTGTACCATTCTCCACATCAGGTAAAACACTCAGCAGAAGTCAGAGAGGGTCCTAGTAGGTCAAAACTCTGGCCATATATCCAGGCCTGTAGAGGAAAAGAAATACCTGTGTAGGAAAGAAATAACTGCTAGGAGTCTCTGCGTCCTCATTCAGTGTGTCTGGCGAGAGGAGTGAGCCTCAGGCGGGTCCGTCTCTTTTAAAGAGACACATGTCAATGAGCAGGGCTGGGCTACTTCTTTGTGCAACCAGCAAGGAGAATGGGGCACCTGGGATCATGGGATTTGTAGTCCCTGTGCCTAATCACAGGATGTGATTACATAAAACAGTCGATTCATGTCGAAAAGTCCCAAGTCAATCTGAGTTTGTGGTCGTGTGAGATGGCAGACTTAGCATGATCCGCAGGGGAAGTGTCCCTTGACATAGAGTAGTGACCAGTGTCTCTGGATTGTTCCTTTGAGTCATTTGAGGTCTAGCATGGACCACTATATCTTTAATGTTCCTTCTCTGTTTAAGGGCGAATATTGCTTTCTTGTGATGAGTGCCACCTGTATTTAAGATGTGCCAGTTCTTATTGGCAGCTTTTTCAAAGTGTCAGTAAGGTGCTTACGCATACCAGTCGGTCACAACTACGTTCTGGGAGTGTCTCTTAGAGTGCATCTCTATGACTGTGTCTAGTTTTCCTGGCTGCTCTTTCAATTAGTGTTTTCGGGTATTGTCTCAGTGGTAAGCAGTTGCTAAGTTCTTCTGCATGCTTTCTGTACTTTTCAACTAATGTACAATTCTTCCTTATTTTTAGGAACTGACCCACAGGGAGATTATTTCACAGAACATGAGGAGATCCATCGGGGGAGCCAGGAGGACTAATTTGAGAACCACTCCTGCTTAGGGGCACCTTCCTCCTCACGCATGGCTCTGTGCAAATGGTGCAGTGTTTGGAAGGCAAGAGTCAATGTCCCGTTATCTAAGTTGTTCCCTGGGATAAACATGTGGCAAGATGCGCCAATCTTGGCACGCACCGCTCTCTCCATCGTGGTCATTAGGTCTAACACATACCAATGCTGCATTACCACGAGGCGGATTGCTCTCAGTTCTTCTTTGAATGAATTAAGGCCAAACTCAGTGTTGTTCATCATCATCATCATCTTAAGCATTTCCAACCTGGTTATCTGGAGCCAGCAGGCATTAGCTTTTGTCTGTAGGGTAAAGAAGGGTATACACCCTCCTACTGATACTTGTGTGTCCGTGAACAGTCTGAATTCTTCTAGCTAGAATGCCCTTGTACTGAGCCCAGCCAAAATAATCCACAGCTCTTTTTTCACAGGACTAATGCAGCAAGGTTGTCTTCTTCCTTAGCAGGTGCTGGTACAAATCTGACAGTTCTTCTCCGGGAATGACCAGGGTCAGGTGTGTATTTTGACCTGGTAACATAGTCAGCAACATCTGGGGATGAGCTGAGTGAAGGCAAATTCACTGCAATGTCAATACATATCCATCAGCATGAAAGGCCCAATTGCATATCTGGAATGTGTATAATCATGCAGTTTTCATTCAAGCCCATTGAAAGTGTTCCTTTACCTCTGAAACAGAAGGAATACATTGTAAGTTTCCTTACAGTTAGAGGTTGCCCCTTCCATTCTAGCCAAGTGTATCTGCCCACCTCAGTATCCCAGATTTCCTGGTGATAGAGCGCTATGTTCTCGAAAAAATTGTAGGGGTGCATCATAATCACCGTTAGTCTGCACCCGCATATATCCAGATATATATATATATAAATGGCTAGCAAATTGTAGTTATAAATCCGTTCTCAGAATGAACAAGAAATGTAATTGTGCTATTTTAATCATGCAATGTAATGCTTAACTGAATCGTGTTGAAATAATGTATACATGAATCAGCTCATGCGTAATCGAGATGCAGTAGTTTAAATGTGTACCATATTAAGTTGCACAAGCAGTTCACTTTTGCATATGAATAATAATGGAACAATGCTTATAGACGTGATTAAGTTTTGTGTGTTTAAATTGCGTAAAGGCCTGATTACATATACGCCAGGGAAAGGCCTGTTTGTTCTTATGTTAGCTTATTTTGCAGGAAGAGAAGGTTCTCTTGGAAAGGCTCTCTGGGCACCGAAAGTAGATTTAATTAGCACAGTAGAGAGTTTCTGTTGAACGTATCTTCTGTTGCAGGTGCAAGGACATATGCCTCGTTAGTAAAAGACTGGCTCTTTGTTTCACAAGTAGAGAGATGGGAGGCATGGGACTGGGAGTGCAATGGAATTTAGGGATGATACCTTCAGCGGAGAAGGTGCCTGGGACTCAAGGTCATCGCAACCGTCCAAGATGAAGTAACCGTTTCGATGGAAAAGTACAAGAAGGAAGACCTGGCCAAAGAGGCGTGACAAAAGGCGTATTCCATTGTATTTGGGTTTTGTATTAGGGATAGTGCCCCGAGGGTGGAAGGCAGAGAAGAGGTAGGGGAGAGCGAAGAGAAGGACAGAGAGAGATCTGGGTAAAGGAGCATCTAAAATCAGAACTTAGGTAATATGTGAGTGTACTTCTTAGGAAGTCTTCACAGCTGACACCTTTTACTTACTCTTGCCTGGGAAATTCGTTAAGTAGGTATGCCACCTTAGTGATAGAGTAGGGACAGATAATAGTTTCCTTATTTAGGTAATGAAGAATAATATAGAGATTGGAGCAGTTATCGCTTGTCTAATACTTTTGGAGCTAACGATTCTTTTGATCCTGAGTCGGATGAGACTCCTGCGTAGGATGCTTTTTGTATTAGTGCCCATCTATTTCTTTAACCTCATGTTGAGGTGCTTGCATGTGCAATTATTCTTGGCTGTAATAAAACCCCAAAATTGAACTCGGAGTCAGTGGTCTTTTAGGTAACTAGATTCAAACTCAGTTGCACAACCGAAAAGGATTTCTTCCCTTTACACTATTCAGCAGGTAAAAAGATCCTGGCGACCTGAAGATTCTTAAAGTGATAAGATAAGAATCAGCGTTATCAGTTGGTAGCAGAGTAGGATGGTTTCCTCTGATAGTAAGGGGAGATCTAGATTAGAATAAGAGATTATTTGCCCCATAGAGCCCGAGTGATGAGGATCCACTGGATTGGAGGACGACGGCGGTCGCTGAAAACTGACGGAGAGTGACGGTGTGGCGGAAGTAGCAGTTTGCGGTAGAGTGAGTATGAAAAGGGTGACGTTTGTTAGATTGCGGTGTTTAATTGTTGTGTGATGTCTTGCGGAGTTGGAATGAGAGTTGTGTGATTGAGGATCGGACCGTGAGCGCGCGCGGTGCCGAGAGATATTGTGGTGTAGAAGACACCCAGAGCTGAGATTGTTGACCAGAGGTTGTGGGAGTCATGAGACGTCGTTGATTAACCCACTGAAGATAGGGAGCATATGTGTGAGTGTGTGAATAACCGACGCTGGTCGTAGGTTGTTGGGTGCAGAACATTGAGCGTTTGGATCCTATCGATTGAGTCAGAGGTGATTGTCCGGTCGTTAGCGGACAGACGGTCGCCAGATTGAGGTCAACAATTTCGAGAGGCTGTTCGGTCATTGCTGGACCGATGGTCAGAGAGGTGATTGTATAGACAGTTACTTCAGAGTGTGATTGGGACATGTGCGAGCGAGAACGAGTGAAGTAGGAAGGAGGGGAACTGCTGCGAGCGGAGGAAGAGTGACGTCAGTCGGTGCCGCGCTGTGATAGGCCAGTTGGCGTGAGCCGCGCTGGCATTGGTGGATTGAAATCAGGAAGTAAAACGAAATCTTGTGCGCGAACAGAAATTTGCTTTACCATGAAATGTTTTAAAGTTTTACGAGAACTGTGCAGAGGTGACAGACATGTGGTTATTCGGGGCGGAGAGGAAGCCCCTCCGGAGGATACGCCAGCACACTATATGGCTACGAATGTAGGATTGCATAGTATAATTTGGCTTGAGAATTGGCATAAAATGACAGAAGGAGAAGGAGAATTGACTTTCCCACGTTATGGCACTTTCAGGTTGGAAGTGCTGTACCAGCTGAAAACTATAATGGCTTCCTTACGACCGCTGCCTAGACCGACACAGTTTGAGGCGGTACATGCATGGATTAGGGCAGCATATGACAGGAAAAGAGATAAGAGCCAGGAAAGGGTAAAGAAATTGATCAGGGCCTTTCAAGATGCGAGGTGGGACGCATTGGAGAAAAGGTGGAGGGTGGAAACGATCGAAAGAGATAGGTTGTACCCACTGCTAATAAAAGATGGGAAAATAACAAGGATCGATGAGGAGGACAGCGATACAGATGACAGCCTGTTAGACAGGTTGCTAGCGGAGAGACCACCTCCGTTTAATCCAGATGTAGAAGAGGGAAAATCAAATTCAGCAGGGGAACTGGGTGAGACGCAGAATCAGACTAACATGAGAGTAGTGGGAGAATTTCCACAGGAACAGAGGGAGCGGCAACACAGCCTTCCATAGGGAATACCCGACTACCGGACTCCCTGACGGTACCGGTTACCATTGGCCCTATAGTACCGGTATATGACCCGGATCGAGTAAGAGAAGGAAGTTCAGTACAGACGAGAGGAGAGGAAGGGACCAGCGCTAGTGGGGATGGGTTCGGAGTACAAGTGATTCACTTCCCGAAGCCATTAGACACGAGTACGCCATTACCAGCTACTGCGGACTCCTCTTTTAGACAGGAGGATGAAAGACCATTCAGACCACGATCTTTACACGAATCTAAGTCAGCTGTGAGGATGTGGACACCAACAGTGAGAAACCAAAGTGATAGAATGCCAGGTGATAGGGAACGAGAAATTTCCGAAACCAGATCAAGCTTTAGGAACACGATAGAAGAGAGCAAGTCACAAGAACAAAGTGGTGACTATAATGAGCAGAATGGCGCAGCTTGTCGAGAAATACTAAAGAGTGCGGTACAGGCAAGGTTGCTGGACGTAGTAAGGCTAAAAGCAGAGGTAGACGAAATGATTAGTGGGAGCCTGCCTTTGGAGAGAATAGAGATTTATGGGCCAGACGAGTTGCTTTTCATAGCAAAAGATGTGACTCGTAAAGCAAGGATCGCACATGAGAAATTGACAGCATTGGCTAGGAGATATGAGGTGGACCTGAATAAAACAAAGAGGTTACAAGGACCACATAGGTTGCAATATAGTGATCAAGAACTGGAGGAGAAAAGGATCACAGGACTAAGAACGCATACTAAAGATCTGATTGTAGGGATGCGTATATGGAATTTGTTGGACAAATGGGAAGAAAGGTGGTCAAAGAAGAAATTAGCAAGGAAAAGTGTAGGAGAAACGCCCCCCCCCCGGGGGGAGGGGCGACGGGCGTTGGAAACTTCCCTTTACGGGAAGTACAGAATGGAGGGTACGTATATGTGTCGTGGAGTAGAGGTGACTTGGCTGCGCTTACAAATGACTTTCCTCGGCTGAGGGAGAAACCCGTAGAGTGGTACAAACAGGTTGAGCGGTTTGTTAAAATTTCGAAAGTGCTATGGACTGATTTGAACACCTTGTTTGACATAGTGGTGCCGGGAGATTTGTGGACAGCTTGTAAAATCGCCGTTGAGTGGCCGACTGTTGAACCTGAAAGGGATGCTGTCACGAATGGTCCGTCACCCATTGTTATGAAAAAATTTGACCAAGTGATTACATGGTTGAAGTTGAAGATTTCGCCTCAAGATATTGATTGGGTTAAGATAGATCGAACTGTGCAGGAACCTAAGGAGACAGTGCATGAATATTATGAAAGGCTCTTACAAGCATTTAAACAGTATAGTGGACTAGATGCCTTAGACCCCAAAGATATGGGACAGTTTGTCTCAAAGTTTGTTTTGGGACTGAGACCAGAAGTCAGCCTGATGATACAGCACCATTTGATCTGTTGGCAGAACAAGCCGGTAGATGAAATCTTGCGGTATGCGAGGTACTGTAGCGACGAAGTGGACTCGAAGCATCGTAAGCTGAAGGACAAATTGATGCTCGTCCAGATGCAGACAGCTCAGGTCCAGCCCAGTGGAGGGACCTTAGGAAGAAGACAAGGGAATTACCAAGGAAACCAGAATGGGCAAGGACAGGGAAAAGGGAAACCTATTGATCCCAAGACGGGGGTGGATGTGGCGACACTGAAGAAGACCACTGCGTGTCATCTTTGTCACCAGATCGGGCATTGGAAGCGTGAGTGCCCTTTGAACCCAGCCACCAAGTGCAACAGGAGGTAGAGGGGGTTCAGGCACCTGTGACGGAGGTAGTCAATACTGTGATGAGGCCCAGGTCAATGAAAGGGGGGACCCATACCAACAAGTACAGGTCCCACCACCACCAAGGATCCCGCACAGCATACGAACATATCAGCAGATGCCCCTCTTCGAAGGGTATGATGAATATAGTCCAGACCCGTTATCCTGACGGTGCCTGAGGGGGGAGGAAGACTGCACCCTTGGAGCAGTCTTGGAGGTAGACCAGAGCGGACCTTTTGTGGAGGCAGACATTGATGGTCGTCCTACCACACTCTTGGTTGATACTGGTGCTACCCGGTCTACTGTAAGATCAGCAGTGGTCCCCAACCTACCCCTCTCGGGACAATCGATCAAAGTCGTTGGAGTAGCGAACAAAAGAATAAACAGCCCACTGACTGAACCGATTCCAGTGAGAATAGGTTCTTTCCAAACCAGACATCAGTTTGTGGTGTGCGATACGAGTCCAGTCTGTCTTTTGGGAAGAGATCTGTTGTGTAAATTGAACTGCACAATTTATTGCACACCCAAGGGAGTAGAGGTACAGACGAGGGATGATGATGCTACCTTTAAAGTCGCAAATCAGCACCTGTGTGTAGACTTGTATCCAGTAGTGACTGTGGAAGAACTTCCACCTGACTTGAGAGACGCTGTGTCACCAGAAGTGTGGGATTTTACAGGGAAAGAGATAGGATTGATAAAGGGGGTTGAACCTGTGCAGATTCAGGTTAAGCAAAATGCTGATTTCCCTAGAACGCCTCAATACAATCTGTCGCCCGAAACGATTTCAGGAATCAAGCCTGTGATTGAGGCTTTCATCGAGCAAGGCATTCTGAAGGAGGTTAGAGGTAGCCCATGTAATTCACCTATTATGGGACTACAGAAGCCAAACGGGAAGTACAGGATCGTGCAAGACCTGCGAAAGGTCAACACGATAGTTGTCCCTTGTTGTCCTGTGGTACCGAATCCATCAGTAATACTATTTCAGATCCCATGCGAAGCCGAGTGGTTTACTGTCATTGATTTGTGTCAAGCATTCTATTCGATACCGTTCCATGAGGAAAGCCAATTTCTTTTTGCGTTCAGGCTGGAAGACCGTGTGTTAACATGGTGTTGTATCCCTCAAGGGTATACAGAAAGTCCATCAATCTTTAATCAGATCCTGAAAAAGAATCTCGAGAGTCTCGTATTGCCACAGAACTCAGTTCTCGTGCAGTACATAGACGATCTGCTTGTCACCTCAGAAACTGAAGATGCTTGCAGGATAGACACAGTAGCCTTATTGAACCATTTGGCCAAGAACGGGCACAAGGTGTCTCCCAACAAGTTGCAGTACTGTTTAAGTGAAGTACAGTACTTGGGACACAGATTAGAAAAAGACAAGAGGAAGGTGTCACCAGATCGAATTGAGGCGATAATGAACATGGCAGTGCCCACCACTCAGAGAGCAGTCAGGATGTTTTTGGGAATGGTCGGCTATTGTCGCCAGTGGATTCCCAGTT
Source organism: Calotriton arnoldi (assembly GCA_963921515.1). Taxonomy (NCBI): domain Eukaryota; kingdom Metazoa; phylum Chordata; class Amphibia; order Caudata; family Salamandridae; genus Calotriton; species Calotriton arnoldi. Next base: position 11,136 of record CAWUFW010017856.1, read on the forward strand.
TTTCCTTGAGAGCAAAGCCTTTGCAGCGGCTTACGCACAAGGATGTGAGCGATCCGGTACCATGGGATGAGGAGTGTTTGATGTCATTCCTAAAACTAAGAGAGGAGTTGTGTAGAGCCCCAGCCCTGGGAATGCCTGATTACAATAAGGTTTTTTCATTGTTCTGTTATAAGAAGGATGTGCATTAGCAGTCTTAGCTCAGAATCATGGAGGTGTCCGTAGACCAGTTGCCTACTTTTCAGCTACTCTAGATCCAGTAGCCTCTGCGTTGCCCGGATGTCTAAGATCCGTTGCTGCAACAGGTGTCAGCATTGAAAGATGTGAGAGTATCGTAATGGGTCATCCTTTGACTGTTTATGTGCCACACTCGGTTGAATTATTGATGACCAGTACTAAGACTCAGCACCTAACGAATAACAGATTAACAAGGTATGAGCAAGTCATACTTGCTGCAGAGAATGTGACCCTGAAGAGGTGCTCCGTCTTAAACCCTGCGACATTAATGCCCACACCGAATGCAGATGATGAAGATTGTGCGGACCATGATTGTCTTGATGTGACTGAACTATGCACCAAACCGAGACCCGACATTGTCGATGAACCACTGATTGATCCAGACGAAATTTTCTTTGTCGATGGTTCATGCCTAAGAGACAGTGTTGGCCAACTAAGAGCAGCGTTTGCTGTATGTACCATTTCAGGAGTGGTCGAGGCTGCTTGCCTAGAAGGAGTACACTCCGCGCAGGTAGCTGAGATCATTGCCTTGACTCGTGCCTGTTTGGCCGCTGATCAAATTCGGATCACGATCTACACGGACAGCCAGTATGGGTTCGGTGTGGTGCATGACTTCGGACAGCTGTGGTCCCAGAGGGGATTTTTGACATCATCTGGCTCACCCATTAGGAATGGAGAACATGTAAGACAGCTGTTAGATGCATTGCAATATCCGAAGGAAATCGCAGTTGTCAAGTGCACTGCACATGCGAAGGGGAGGATTTTGTGTCCTTGGGAAATAATTATGCGGACGAAGTCGCCCGCTTCTGTGCTGAACAAGGATGCATATTTACAGAGGGTTACACAGGAGAGAGCCTAGAAGGAACCGAGCTCAACATGATGTTGGCCATGGCAGACACTTGGGAGGAGCTCAAGCGACTGCAGGATGAAGTTTCAGATCAGGAACGGAATGGATGGATCAAAGCGGGATGTGAAAGAGGGGATGTGGATGTTTGGGTCTCCAGTGATGGGAGAGCTGTATTACCAGAGAATCTGTTGAGTCCGATGGCGAGACTGATACATGGACCGGTACACCTTGGTAGGGATGCAATGATGCGTGTGTTTAGACAGACGTGGTATAATCCACGATTTCGTGCAATGGCTGAAACAGTATGTCAGAGGTGTGTTACGTGTCAGCAGATGAATGCTGGAAAGAAAACAGTAGTCACCTTGAGTCACATTGGGAGGTCAGGAGGACCCTTCAATAGGATACAGTTAGACTTCGTGGAGATGCCTAAGTGCAATGGGTTGAGATATATCTTGGTGTTGGTATGTGTATTCTCACGGTGGGTGGAAGCTTACCCGACACGCAGATGTGACACTCTCACAGTAGCTAAGTTATTGTTGAGGGAGCTCATCCCGAGATTCGGGATCCCAACCTCTTTGGAATCAGATAGAGGAAGACACTTCCACAGTGAAATCATGAAGTTACTCTGTGCTGCATTGAACGTTGATCAGAGACTCCATTGTAGTTATCGACCAGAGGCTTCTGGGATGGTGGAACAGGTTAATGGGACTTTGAAAGCCCGGATGGCAAAAATGTGTTCGTCAACGTCTTTGAAATGGCCGGATGCACTGCCTCTCGTGCTGATGAGCATGAGAAGTGTCCCAGATAGGAGAACTGGGTTGTCCCCTCATGAGATCCTGATGGGGAGGGCAATGCGGTTGCCAGCAGTAGCAGCTACAGCTTTGATAAACATCACTGATGACTTGATTCTCGATTACTGTAAAGGACTACCTGATGTGGTCCGTTCTGTGTCCCAGCAGGTCCAAGCTGCAGCTGTTCCGGCCTCGAGTGATCTGTGCCACGACCTGTGTCCGGGAGACTGGGTGCTTGTCCGAAAGCACGTGAGGAAGAGTTGTCTGGATGTTCGGTGGCGAGGCCCATACCAGGTGATACTGGTAACGAACACAGCAGTGAAGTGTGGAGGATTGCCGAACTGGGTTCATGCCTCCCATACCCGCAGAGTTTCAGCACCCTTGGAAGAAACAGCTCCTCTCATAGATGAAAATCCAGCTGACGTGGCAGGGCCACATGAGAGGACAAGTCAAGCTGTAAGGGTCGCTGACCCAGCTGGTGGTGCACAAGAACAAGCTGAAGGGGGCTTCGACCATCCGAACAGTGACTCTGACTCAGAAGACAGAGGTGGTGCAGTGGGTGGAGCAGAGTCAGATTCAGCAGAAAGAGGAAGTGGTGCACTGGGTATAGCAGGGGAAGGCGGAAGAACAACCAGAACCAAGGAAGGGTGGCCTGAAAGACAGAGGCGACTGAATCTAAGGTTGGCATCTGAACGAGATCTTGCTCCAGTGTCTGAAGCGTCTGAAACAGAAGCAAGTGACGAAGAACAGACTCAAGAGGGTCGGAGGAGGTCGAAAAGAACTAGGATACCTTGTCAGAGATACTCTACCCCTGAGTGGACTTACACAGTGACTGATGCAGGGGGTAGTGAGTTCGGGGAGACTGAGATCGGTGCAGGTGGTCAGCAAGAGCCCGAATGTGGTGGTGAAGGTGGTGCTGTTGTTGCCAGGGCTCGAAGTCGAAGGAATACTGACCCTCACCGTTCCGAATCCCCCGCTTCTGAGTAAGGTCCGAGAATTGGTTTTGCATCGACTCGATTTTCCGTCTTTTGGATTTGAGCCATAATCACACGAAATGGTAATCCTGCGTCTTGAACTTTTGTATCATGTTTTGGAAGTGCTTACTAATGACCTTATCGTGGATGAAATATAACCTTCTGTAAATAAAAAGCTTAAAGAAGAAGAAAACCTAGGTCCGAGTGGAAGAAGAATACATTTAGGGACTTTCCACAGAAGAGGAACGAAAACCTAGGGAAGTCTTTTTCTGGACTATGTAAATAAGAGACTGTTGTTGAAAGGGGATTTCCAGAGGTTTCAAGTGCTGCTCGAACTGGTCAAGCAAGTCACGAGTGGAGGAAACAAAGACTTTTGAGTGTTCATTGCTGAAACCGAGAACTTTTCAGAACTTTCGAAACCATGGAGGTTGGAGATCCAAATCATAGATCTAAAAAGATCGTAGCCATACTTATAGGGGTTGTGATAGTTTCTATAATCATAGTAATTGTAGTTTCATATACATTTCCACACGAGCTAGAAGTGCAGGGGGTGCCAGGGACTCCTACACCTACTACACCTAGCCAACAAGAGGTAAACATAGGAGCTGACAGAGCTTTGCTAATAGAAGAGAGTCGTAGATTACATGTAGATTTGTCTAGAAGTGATTTTAAGCTTAATGCGTACGCCAAGCTGCTATATGAGTATGTGGATGCGATGGATGCAAAAGATTGTTATGTGTGTATGCAGTTGCCAGCGTCAGTGGATGAGGGTATTAGGTATCACCATCTTCCACTGACGTATGGAATTTCATGTAGTTTGTTGCTTAGTATATTTTATGAAAGGGATCAGTTTGAGTATTTCTTTTCCAATTACGATGCAGTGCTCCCTGAAGTACCCGCTTATAAACATTTGAATAAGTATGATTATTATAAGAGGTAAGACAGACTTGGAAAGTTCTTCATACCGTCTTTGGAATTGGACACGGCTTATGCTCACCGACATAATCTGACGTGCTCACTATCCGGTGTAGAGAAAAAGTTTGTAGATCAGGTAGAGGACAGGTATAGAAAACTGACACAGAAACGGGATACAGGGCATAATAGAGTAGATTGGACAGAGGAGGAAAGGTTGCACCGAACAAAGGGAAGTTATGGTCCTATAGCTTTGGACAAGGAACAGAGAGGGAAACTGTGTGTGAGACGTTATCAGACATATTATGAAAAGGTTCCAGTGGGACAGAGTACGTGTGACCATGTTTTCACCATGGCAGATGCAGTAAAGAATTTCCTCCAAGGCCCTGTACAAGTGATACCTACGGTGTATTTCGTGTGTGGAAGGAATGCCTATGTGAGATTGCCTGCGAATTGGTATGGTACATGTTATTTGGGAATACTTTTTCCAAAGATTTACCATACTGAGGATCTAGAACTTTTGGAAGGTGGGAAGCACTCAAGAGTGAGAAGAGGTGCAAGTGCAGGAGTGGTAGTAGGAGATATCTTTGGAGCTATGATACCAAGTTTGGGAGTGATCTTGAATGATGTGAAGATTCGGAGATTGGCGACTGTAATAGACGAACTGTCAATGAATACAGCAAAGTCATTGGTGCTTGTAGAGGGAGAGATATTGTCGATAAGGACAATGGTTTTGCAGAATCGCCTTGCTTTGGATGTCTTATTGGCAAAAGAGGGTGGAGTCTGTAAATTATTGAAGGTTCAAGAGTGCTGTACTTATATACCAGACCACAGCAAGGATCTGGAGAAATATATAGGTAACATCACTACTATTCACACGAAGATATCGGACTTGACTGAAGAAGGAACCTGGGAAAAAGTTGGAAAAGGGTTTGGTCAAGTAGGGAGTTGGTTTGCGAATTTGGGGAAGGGATTCCTTGGCTATGTTCTGAGACCTCTCCTGATTGTGGTGGTTTGTGTGGTTTGCCTGTGGGGTCTGATCAAAGCTTATAAGTGGTATCTAACCGGCCAAGTCGAGAGACCTCTGAGAGAAAATGAGACGAGAATGGCTAGACTGCAGGACAGTCAATATCAGAGACTCAAGAGAATGGAGAATCACAGATCAGGGAGACAACTGGCCTGCGCCCTTTAAGAGGTACGAGCGCGGCTGGAGGGGGAGGGGTCCGCGAACCGGCCATCTCTCCTGGGGACGGATTCGTTCTGGAGACCACACCCGCGACCCGCGAGCTAAGATGGTGCCCGGAGAGCTACGCGGGAGGACGGGAGCCAGGTACTGTGATGCCGCTTATTTTCCACTTGAACTCCCAGTGGTAGTCCACCTCACCCCGCAGTAGAGCAGTACTGTCGGGCGATCCCTTGGGGGTAGCTTCCTCGAGGAGGAGTTGGTTGGTGATACCCCACTGCGGTGCTGGCACGGTGAAACCTGGCTCCCCCCCCTCTTTTGCGAGACGCGCGAACTGCAGCCGGAGATCTGGGGCGGAATTCATCCATGGCGCTCAGCTCACGATTCTTTCATAGTTCGGATCATTTTGCTGCCGTAGGGAGACAAGATCATTAATTGAAAGGTCTCCATTTCACAGAGGCTCTGCCAGGACACAATGGTGGCCGGTTGAATCGGCTCTGAGCAGAACGACTCCCGAATCTCTGGATGGGTGACAATAGCTCTGATTGTCCCCTGAGGAATACCTCAGACTTGTGGCAGACACCTACGGCCCCGCTTCACCTCCCAAGCACACACTGGCCGTCCTCCCCTCACCCCCTCTAATAAACTCAACATCTAGTACCTCCCATACGCGGCACGAACAATCCTTTCACGAGCTTCCCCTCCGGGGCAGCAAGCAGAGGGAGAATCCATTTGCTCAAGGGATGCCTGACTCCAACATGGCGGCCGCGGGAGTCCCGATCATCAGGATGAAGCAATTGAGGGACCTCAAACTACCTGGGTGCCTGACCTCGTCTTGGCCTCCACACAAATGGACTAAACTCCTAGGCTCCTACCTTCTATTCTTCCATTCCTCACCCTTGAAACCCCTCCACCCACACTGGACTCCCTGGACTGGCACTTCGAGGTTACTCTAGTGAGGCTAGAGGTGCTCCCCCACCCCCCACCCACCCAGGCACACCCACCTTGATATTAACTTTGGGATATTCTTCTGACTGTTGAGACCTATCTAGCTGACCGATGCCCGGTGGAGCTACCTGCTAGCTAAAGAGGAGTTGGACTGTTGATTTACCCCGCGACCATCACCTACCCAGCCGGAACTTGGGCAGACTTTCCTTCGTCTCTCTGTCGTTTTCTCCCCTACCCCTTTTTCCTTTCCCCCACCCCTTCTACGCTCCACTTTTCTCGTCTTCCTATACTCTTTAAAATGTTTTGCTTCTTAACCGAGACCTTGCTATTTGGCCCTGGCCCGGTGGAGCTACCTGGTAGCTAAAGAGGAGATGGGCTGTGGACTTCCCCCTTAGCCGTCACCTACCCAGCCGGACTCGGGGCAGATTTCCTTTCGTCTCCCTGTCCTATCTTCCCCTACCCCACCTTTCCTGCCCCCTTACCCTTCCTCGCATCTATGCTGTTGAAATGTTTTTCTAGCAACTGATGTTACCTGATTCTAATGTACTGTGTAATTTTGTGGAACCTTATGTAAAGCGCTCTGATACCTTCGGGTCTAGCCAGCGCTATATAAAACTGTTTAAATAAAAAAAAAAAATAAGGGAGAATGGCAACGAGTTCTGTTTAGGTCGGTTCTTTCTCCAAGGGAGTTGAATAAAATATGATGACAGGAGTCATCAAAGGGGGGAACTGATAGAGCGCTATGTTCTCGAAAAAATTGTAGGGGTGCATCATAATTACCGTTAGTCTGCACCCGCATATATCCAGATATATATATATAAATGGCTAGCAAATTGAGCTAGAATGAACAAGAAATGTAATTGTGCTATTTTAATCATGCAATGTAATGCTTAACTGAATCGTGTTGAAATAATGTATACATGAATCAGCTCATGCGTAATCGAGATGCAGTAGTTTAAATGTGTACCATATTAAGTTGCACAAGCAGTTCACTTTTGCATATGAATAATAATGGAACAATGCTTATAGACGTGATTAAGTTTTGTGTGTTTAAATTGTGTAAAAGCCTGATTACATATACGCCAGAGAAAGGCCTGTTTGTTCTTATGTTAGCTTATTTTGCAGGAAGAGAAGGTTCTCTTGGAAAGGCTCTCTGGGCACTGAAAGTAGATTTAATTAGCACAGTAGAGAGTTTCTGTTGAACGTATCTTCTGTTGCAGGTGCAAGGACATATGCCTCGTTAGTAAAAGACTGGCTCTTTGTTTCACAAGTAGAGAGATGGGAGGCATGGGACTGGGAGTGCAATGGAATTTAGGGATGATACCTTCAGCGGAGAAGGTGCCTGGGACTCAAGGTCATCGCAACCGTCCAAGATGAAGTAACCGTTTCGATGGAAAAGTACAAGAAGGAAGACCTGGCCGAAGAGGCGTGACAAAAGGCGTATTCAATTGTATTTGGGTTTTGTATTAGGGATAGTGCCCCGAGGGTGGAAGGCAGAGAAGAGGTAGGGGAGAGCGAAGAGAAGGACAGAGAGAGATCTGGGTAAAGGAGCATCTAAAATCAGAGCTTAGGTAATATGTGAGTGTACTTCTTAGGAAGTCTTCACAGCTGACACCTTTTACTTACTCTTGCCTGGGAAATTCGTTAAGTAGGTATGCCACCTTAGTAATAGAGTAGGGACAGATAATAGTTTCCTTATTTAGGTAATGAAGAATAATATAGAGATTGGAGCAGTTATCGCTTGTCTAATACTTTTGGAGCTAACGATTCTTTTGATCCTGAGTCGGATGAGACTCCTGCGTAGGATGCTTTTTGTATTAGTGCCCATCTATTTCTTTAACCTCGTGTTGAGGTGCTTGCATGTGCAATTATTCTTGGCTGTAATAAAACCCCAAAATTGAACTCGGAGTCAGTGGTCTTTTAGGTAACTAGATTCAAACTCAGTTGCACAACCGAAAAAGATTTCTTCCCTTTACACTATTCAGCAGGTAAAAAGATCCTGGCGACCTGAAGATTCTTAAAGTGATAAGATAAGAATCAGCGTTATCACTGGCATGGGGCGTCTATGCTTTTGTTCAACCCTCCCCTATGTGACACACTTCCCCTTGTATCATCAAGCTGGATGGCCCTACACAAGAACCTCATGTTGGGGGTCCACTTGCTGTTAAAGAAGACTGCCCCAGATATACAAAGGGCCGCCCATGGATTGCAAATAAAGGCAGGAGCGTATATGTTCGTGCATTGGTTTGGGGGCTTTGCTACCGCCAAGAATCTCTTCTCTGGGAAGTCTCGGGCCCAAACAGTATCCTCCCCTATGATGCCCTTCCTGCGCATTCTGTCTAGTTCAGTTTGAATATCGCTAAGCTCAGTGAAAAGGTATAGAGCCATTGGGTTGGTTTCGTAATGGGTCAGATTCACTACTACTCTGTGGGGTTCTACCTTGTTGGGTTGGATCTTGGCCCTATTTCTGCATAGATATATGTGGAGAAGGCATTTTGCTTTTTAGGGGCCACGTCTTGGGACAAGTAAAGTCTGTCTGTGCCTACTGCATGCAGTATAAGTGAACAGACGTAACATGACCTGGCTGATGTCTTAGAGCCCACGGCAGTCATGTGCTCATACCACGTGTTGTGGAAGTGAGCACTCTGTAGTGCATGTGGAAAGCTAGTGTTTGGGTTGGTGTAATTGTAAGTGACATGGGAGAGATCCCTGCGCAAGTGCTGTGATAGATTTTGAATGGACTCTATTTGACCAGGTAAGTCTTTAGCAGTGAATATGTGCAGCAGCACCCAAAATAAACAGAGGGTACCTAGAAGTGCAATAATTCATAACTTGTTATTGAACATTGCAGATATTGGATACGGATCCAGGGGAGGTGTCTGTGGTCCTCTAGTGATTGGGTTTTATCGTTCAAACTAAAAGTTCACAATGCAGTTTGTAATCTTAATTCGCACAATTTAGATCCGTGTTGGGTGTTGATGTGGCAGCTGAAAAGGTCGATTGTAGACCTGTCGGATAAGAGCTTGGTTCATTTTGTTAATTCAGAAACACTGCATGTGCCATCATTATTTATTTTTCTTCGGGGTTCCTGTACTTCCCTTTAGGAGTGTATTCCATTTACGCAATTTTTTAGTGAGGCGCTGGAAGGTTGCCCTGATCATGGTATATTATTTTCTGATAGTTAAGACTTAAAGATGACTTATTGGTAATCAGGTGAATTAATCTATTTCATGATCTCTTGAGCCCCCCCCCACCTTTTCTTTGTACCTAACTGGGTGCTTGGATTTGTGCAAAATGTTAATGAAGTGGTGATCATAGGGATGAATTGCATCCATTTGGTGTGGGATGCGCCTTTCAAGCTACACGTGCATGGGACTGTGCGAGTAGGGGCCGTGTGGCTGTTAAGTGTTGGTGGTGGTTGCAATGTGCCCTGAGATCACATGTGTGTAGTCTTTTCAGTTCCCAGCATGCGGCGTGCAACATGCCCCCCCCTGTGGTGCCAGATATCTCAACTTCACCCTTTCTCTGGAGACTTCTTTTTAGGATAACTTTGGGCTCCTTTTGTTGGTTTGTGGCTGTTTCCCCAGGCCTTGGGCAATGTGCTACCTTATTTATTCTGAGACGAAGGGGGTCGTAACTTTGTTCTATGGCCCCGATGTACCACTGATCAAGTCATCTTGTGTTGTCCGAGTTCAGGGCCTATTGCTTTCTACGGATGGTGAACGTGAGGCCTGGTGCATTGACCAGCTGCTAGGCCTGATACGGGGGTCTGTGCACCCAGCTCTCTACTCTCACCTGGAGCTGATGGACACTGCGGATTCCGCTCTCCCAGGCACCCCCCTCTGCCTTTGACCACGTCCTGCTTCCTTTCAGCACATTTGGGATCTGCTGTTCCTAGATTGTGGCTAGGGACTTCTAATGAGCAGGCATGCTCCTGTCACTATTTTCAAGGGGTATGGTACAGTGGCCAGACTTTGGAGATTTGAATAACTTGAAGGAAAGAAGAAAGAAAATGCTGCTGGGATCATAAGAACATGGAGAGTCCGGGGCTAAGGCCAAGAACTCTCACCAAAGTCTGCCTAGGGATGATGATGAAAAGGGACTGCCCCAGCAACTCTGGGATGCCGGCTATTCTGGTGAACCTCTTGACTGACTCGACCCAATCCGGGTGCTTCGCAACTTATTGGTTCTTGTGTGTGTGCTGTGGAGGTTGTGGGGCCTCCTCCATCCCAGGAGTATGGGAATCTTGGCTCCCGTCTCTGGAGAACAGCTTTGTTTTAGAATTGAAAGGGGGCCTTAATTGGCTGGAGGCTCCTAGTTGGTGTTTTTGTTATTTTGGAGGCGCGGTTGGGACTTCATGCGCCGGAAACATGGGCCCCAGGCTGAAAGCCCAAGAATTGGGACCTTTCGATTTGGTAATTGGAACCTGTCCCCATTGAGCTTGGGAACAGGGACCTGGGTGCCTGTTTTTAAGCACTTTGAGAGCTGCCCACCCCACATCAGACTGCCTTCCCCCTGGGGTGTGGCCAGCCAACCCTGCCTTGGGGGATAAGCAGCAGAGTGGGGCCATGGCTCCTGCATGCGCCCATGATGGCGAATTCTAATGAGGATACCTGATCGACAGAACGCACACAGCAGCCCTGAATACGTAAACTTAAATAAAAGGTTTGTGTTCCCAATGTTGTCTCATTGCTCCTTCTTTTGGTTTTGGTACAATTAATTGTTAAGATGTGGGTGAATGAGTGGTATTTATTCTGGAGGTCTATCTTACTTCACATTTGAACTCTGTGTTTGTGTGAAGGCATTAACTCCCCACCCTGCCAAGGCTGTGGCATCGGTCACTTTCGGCCTGAGTTCCCTGTCTGTGGTTGATGCTGCCACGTGCTTGTCCAACTACCTGATCCCTGCTGCAGGGTTGCGGCCGCTGACTGACCTCCCTGGGGCTGAATGTATTCAAGTTTCCTTGTGCTTGGCTTTGTGGATGAGCTTTTTGTGGTGGCTGGCCCTGGCACATCGATCTCAGTTTCGTGGTATACTTTTAACCGGCATCTGTTTGCCAGGTGGCCCATCCTGTGGCAATAGTAACATTCCCTAGGTTCTGGCTGCTGCCAACCTCCCTGCCTCTGCCACTATAGCTAGGTGGAAACCCTTGGGGTTTTGCTGTGGAGTTCCCTTTAAGCCTGGTGCCATTTGCATGCTCGCAGCCAACCAGGCCCCTTTGAGAGCAGTTTATTTCAATTCGTGTTGGATCAGTTTAGCAGTGTCTTTCTGGGATTGCTCCTGTTTTATTTTTACTATTCTTGCAGTAATGCAGTATATGAGCTTGCATTTCCGAAGTTCGCAGCTGTGTGCTTGACTGCACTGTACAATAATTGCAAAAGACAGCAAGTTAAGATAAAATAAATATCTCTGTCTTTATATGCTAAAAATGCAAATAGTCATTTCACAAAAGTGAAAATGATAAATTAACAAGCAGTGAGAGAGGTGATGATTTTGGGATCCTCCCTAACCTAGGGAGAGAACCAAGCAGATGCCTTGAAAACAAAAGCACATCTTTTGAACGATTCAGTGGTGGTCCCATCCTCTTAGGACCACCCCAAGCACAGTTATTGGCAAAAATACAATCCCAACCAAAGGCCCTGCAAAGCATTATGGGACGAGATTAGCAGTGGGCAGTGAATATTATAGTATCCAATATCAAAATAATTCTACAAAGAGCTGCAGTTCCACTAGTTGTTACTAGATGTCCCTCACGAGTCAAATGCAAAAGCTTCATGAAAGGGTTTCAATGCTTTTGCATTTGATTCATGAGGGATATCTAGTAACGACTAGTGGAACTGCAGCTTGATGTATTAATAATTTCAATGCTTTTGCATTTGACTCATGAGGGACATCTAGTAACGACTAGTTGAACTGCAGCTCTTTGTAGAATTATTTTGATAGTGGACACTATAATATTCACTGCCCACTGCTAGTAATCTCATCCCATAATGCTTTGCAGGGCCTTTGGTGGGGATTGTATTTTTGCCAATAACTGTGATTGGGGTGGTCCTAAGAGGATGGGACCACCACTGAATCGTTCAAAAGATGTGCTTTTTGTTTTCAAGGCATCTGCTTGGTTCTCTCCCTAGGTTAGGGAGGATCCCAAAATCATCACCTCTCTCACTGCTTGTTAATTTATTGTTTTCACTTTTGTGAAATGACTGTATGCATTTTTAGCATATAAAGACAGAGATTTTTATTTTATCTTAACTTGCACTGTGCAAGATACCTTTGGCAATTATTGTACAGTGCAGTCAAGCGCACAGCAAATTTGTACAGTGAACAGCTGCTGGATGTACAAACAGTAGATGTAACACTGCAAACACAAACTTTGCTGGGTGTAACACAATGACCATTTCTCATCTGACCCACAGGTGACCAAGAACTCACTGCAGAGGATGACACCAACCTGCAGAGCCAGTCCCCCCCCCGAACAGAGACAACTGGATGAAGACTCCTTGGATTCCGTGGATGAGGAGCTCCAAGCTGGCCCATCTGGTGTGGCAGCCCGCTACCAGTCCCAGGCACCCATTGTCCCCACAACCACATCAGCTGCAGCACATGACCATCCTCAGACAGCTGCTGTCACGGCCTGTGTGTCAACCACTACCACCACCAACACCACCACCACCACAGCTGGCCGCAACACCCTCCCTGCCCCAGGGGTTGAGCAGCCCACTACATCGACTGCGGAGGCCAGGGAGAGGATGCAGCGGGCCAATGTGAGGACCGGACAGGACCGTGGCAGCAGTGCAGGTGGGAGGGACAGGGTCATGCAGAGGGGAACTGATCCTGGGACGGAAGCCCTGGCCCACATCGACAGAGTCCTTGGGGCCTACCAACAGGCCCAGGGACGAATGGGCCGGTTAGAGGAAGAATCTCGGGAGCACCTCCTGCTGCGGAGGTCCATGGACACACGCATGGGACAGATTGTGGACCTCTTGGGGCAGCTAGTGGCGGTTCTGAGGGACAGGCCAGCGCAACATTCTACCCCTCCGCCTCCCCCTGATGGGCAGCAGGATGACACTTCATCATCCTCCCCTGCGTCCACAGAGGGGGTGAGTCCTCAGACACCACTGTCCCTGCAGCAGTGGCCCCTCCAGTCAAGCGCAAAAGGGGCCGTCCAAGGAAAGGCCAGGGGGCCTCACGTGCCAAAGCACCTGCCAAACGCTAGTCCCCGAGACAGCTATGATGGCAGACCACTGCACCACTGCATTGACCTTTTGGACTATCCTTCACCACCTCGCCATGTAAATGGCATCTATCTGTTGGACTGGGTCTCCACATCATTGTGGGGACTATTCAAGTATCTCATCTACCATGACTGTCAACTCACTTCTTCAATTCCCCCTTCACATTTTCTCCACCCTCGCATGTCACAATTGTAAATAAATACACCTTACACACATGTTGTTGTGTCTGCTCCGTCTTTAATACAGGGGGGCAGATTTACAAGCCCCCTGCGCCACCAGTACGTCACTTTTCGTGACGTACTGGTGGCGCAGGGGGCTCCTCGATATTTACAAGGAGAGGAAAAGCCACCATGCGTGACTTTTCCTCTCCTTGTAAATACCGTCCCTTCACACGCAGCACTTTGCGGTGAAGGGGCGTTCCATGGGTGTTGCTGTGGGTGTTCCCACGCAACACCCATGGAACAAGACACATCTCCAGAATTACGAGAAATCGTAACTCTGGAGATGCGTCTGAGCTACGCCACCCTAGAGGTGGCGTAGCGAGGCGCACCGAGGAGAAATGTTTTCATTTCTCCTCGTTTTTCCTATTTCAATGCGTGCTGCATTCTGCAGCACGCATTGAAAGAGGAAAAGCCTGTACTGATTGTTTTTGTGCAGAAAGGTGCCCCTTCCTGCACAGAAACAATCTCCCCATGGCGCAGGCATCCTTGCACCATGGTGCAAGGGTGCCTGCGCCGGCGCTTGGCAGCTGTTTGTGCGCCAGCGCAGGGAGAAGCACAGGAATGCGACATATTCTTGTAAATATGTCGCATTCCTGTGCTCTGAAGTGCCGCAGCGTGGCGCAGCCAAAGGGCTTGCAGCGCCACGCTGCGGCACTTTCTTGTAGATCTGCCCCAGGATGTGTAACCTTCACCTTGTAGGACATGGTCCAGGGGAATGGAATGTAGGTAGGCAGTGAGATGCTGAAGGGACCTAGGGAAAACCGCCGAACAAGAGTCACTTGTATAGGTGTGGCATCGCACACATCACACAACACTTGTCAACAAGGTACTCAGATCTACAAACTTTACACAGAGCAACAGTCACCATAGAGACATTCTGTATCACACTAACCAATTACACATACATTGGCAGGCAGCAATGAGTCAACACAAAGCTGCAGTCAGCAAGCTCACATACACCCACACAGCAACTGCAACACCATCAGACCATTTTGTCCCTTCTACATCGTCACTCACCTTCAAGTGAAGTAGCGGGTGATGAGCTGTCGACGCCTGTCGACACCTTCCTCCTCTCCACTGCCCTCGTCACTGGATCCGGGTTGATTTGCAGGGGGGTCTTGGCTGCTCATCATCGTCATCCAGGATCAGGGGTATTGCCTTGCGAATGGCCAGGTTGTGGAGCATGCAGCATGCCACCACTATCTGACACACCTTCCCTGGCGAGTACATAAGGGCACCTCCAGTACGGTCCAGGCACCGAAATCTTGATTTTAGGAGACCAAATGTCCGTTCTATCACACGCCGTGTCCTCCCATGGGCATCAATGTATCGCACATCAGCTGGCGTGACGGGATTCCGCAATGGGCTCAGCAACCACGGGTGGTTCGGATATGCCGAGTCACCTGGGTGTGAGAAACACAGGTTAACCTTGCAGTCCCACTATGACACACGACAGCATGTCACACACACCCCACTCTAATCCACTATGCATACTCACCCACAAGCCATGCACGCTCCGGAAGCAGATTGGCCATCAGCTGAGGAACGATGCTGCTGCGCAAGATGTGGGCATCATGGGCTGAGCCGGAAAACTTGGCACACACATGTGAGATGATCATGTCCGCCAGGCACACCACTTGAACATTTACCGAGTGTGAATGCTTCCTATTGCGGTAAACCTGTTCACGTGCCTGTGCTGGCACAAGCCCAACATGTGTGCAATCAATTGCACCAATGACATGGGGGATATGTCCAAGGGCATAGAAATCACCCTTCACAGCCACCAACTCAGGCCCCCTGGGGAAATGGATAGAGCATCATGGCCGACAGTACATCCCTCAGCACCATGCAGAACATCAGCTGTGACATCCCGCCTGCACTTGCGACCATGTGCTGGAATGAGCCTGTTGCAAAGAAATGCAGGCATGCCATCACCTTAGATGTTGCGGTGAAAGCTGTCGGATATGTCCGACGTGGCTGCAGGTGGGGCTCCAACATGGCACATAGGTTCTGCAGGGTTTGTCGGTCCAGCCTGAATTTGCGGATTATATCCTCATTCTCCATGTCTGCCAGGACTGTGAACGGACAATGGATATTGGGCCTCCTCCTCCTAGGACAGATCAAAGTGCACAGATGTCAATGCAACAGACCATGAAATGTGCATTACATCAGTTTTCACAACAGACACATTGGCAAGTTTTACACATTGCACCATTAACCGACAGAGCACTTCACAAGTAGGTACACATCAGGCACACTACTCGTACACCTGTCCCCTTACCAGCAGCAATTATCTGTGCACCCCTCCAGCTCATTCGCATGCACAGTGTGATATACTAACAGATATGTGTGCACACCTGTGAGTATGACCCCCAGCATATGTTACTAATTGCAATACTACCCTGACACACCATGTTGCTGTCCCTGATACACCTCCCAGTCCCAACACAGGTTGCACATGGCACACATCAACTACACAATGACCACTGGCTGAGCATGGGGGACACGTGTGTGCATGTGCATTACACAATGTGACAGTTGCTGATGCCCCATGTTCAGTAAATCAGACAACATTGTGCGTTACATTGCACACACAGACATTCACCATTATCAACATATGCTATGCAACACATTAACTGGACAGTCTACATTTCATTACACAGCACATGTGACATGTGCAAGTGTATGTGCCCATGCAATGTATTGGCGACCCATCTATGGTATGTGTTGGTGACGTGGAGTGACATGTTCCTTTTGTGCATTTGCCCTCATGAGGACCCTTCAATTTTTGAGACACTGGGCACTGTACATGTTGGCCTATGCATAGAGCTGGAGGACACGTTAGGTGCAGCAAAGCTACTCCACGACTCCATTAACGATCACTCCAGGCACTGTCTGGCACACATTTGGCGGTGCCTACCAACTGGCCCATGCGGACTGGCACCGCCCATACCCCAGGCACGATCGCGGTAGACACAGCCAGATATGTATGTGACAATGGCAGTCACTATGCACCGCTACCCAAATCACGCTCACTCCAGGCACTGTCTGGCACACATTTGGTGGTGCCTACCGCCTGGCCCCTGTGGACTGGCACCGCCCATACCCCAGGCACGATCGCGGTAGACACAGCCAGATATGTATGTGACAATGGCGGCCACTATGCACCGCTACCCACATCACAGTCATTCCAGGCACTGTATGGCACACATTTGGCGGTGCCTACCGCCTGGCCCATGCGGACTGGCACCGCCCATACCCCAGGCATGATCGCGGTAGACACAGCCAGATATGTATGTGACAATGGCGGTCACTATGCACCGCTACCCACATCACGGTCACTCCAGGCACTGTAAGGCACACATTTGGCGGTGCCTACCGCCTGGCCCCTGCGGTGTGTCACCGCCATGGACCATGCCCTTGCAGCCAATGGGAAGCACCCTCGCGGGAGCCTGATGCGGATTTGAAAATTGCGGTAGGTGTGCACCGCCACCGCGAAGCCGGTAACTGGAAGCATTCAAAAGATGCACCACCGCGGTAGCGCGCGCCTGGCCCCTACGGTGTGTCACCGCCATGGACCATGCCCTTGCAGCCAATGGGAAGCACCCTCGCGGTAGCCTGATGCGAATTTGAAAATCGCGGTAGGCGTGCACCGCCACCGCGGAGGCGGACATTGGATGTTTTTGAATGAGGCAGACCTGGTACACCAATTGCAGCACCCTGGGACCACTTACACAGCCCCAGGGGCCTATATATGTGTGGGAGGGTGCCCCATATTCCCACAGCTACCAGGGACTGCTGACTAACAACCCTCACCTGCTGCTGCTGCCTCCAGGGACTGCTGGCTGCCACCCTCCACCTGCTGCTTCTGCCTCCAGGGACTGCTGGCTGCCACCCTCTGTAGGAGAGTAGGATCTGCTTCACATGGGTAGCCCCACTTTTTGCTGATGCTTCACTGTTTTTCGACTTTCGTCTGGCTGGGGCCCTGCTAATCAGAACCCCAGCCTAGCTGCTTCCTCTCTAAAATGGTTTCCATGTACCTTAGGTACATCTTTGATTGGAATCTGGAGTGCCCTTATAAGTCCCTAGTATATGGTATACTATGTACCCAGGGCATAGGTACCCCAGTGGCCTGCCAGGGGCTGAAGCATGTATTATGCCACCCCTGGAAGGCCAGCCAAAATGACACCACAAGTCTGCTACTGCAGCCTGGGTAAGGTGGTGCATGCACCCCTTACTGTGATATAGGCTACCTATATCACTACCATTGCACACACATATAAACCTATAAGTCACTCCTATGGCAGGCCTTTACAATCCTGAAGGCAGAGTGCTTGGTTTTTATGTGAGAGGGTGCCCCTGCATGAGCAGAGCCCCTCTGCAGCGTTCGGAGTCCCTCCTCTGATGCTGTTTGTGGTACAGCCTGACCATATACTCTTAAGTGCATTATATCCTCGCGGTAGAATGCTAACTTTGGACTGGCTGCACCAAAACATGTCGTGTTTGGTGTCAAACATCTTGGAATACTACCCCCCCGCCAGTCCTGGCGGCGGGGGTAGCATTCCACCCTTCTAGAGGGTGAGACATGTACCCACCGGCCTACCTGGTAACTTCTTTACAGAGCCCTGGCATCACAAAATGGATGCCGCTGCCACAGACACGGGTCTGGCCTCCTGCTGCTGACTGAAACTCCGGCAGGGGAGGCCTGGACAATAGGTTTCCTGTCGAAGGGAGGTGTAACCACCTCCCCAGACAGGATAGTGTGTATTGGGGCTGGGCGGGAGCACTCTCTGGTGCTTTGAAGTCCTGCACTGGGGGCACATTTGGTGTCCCTGTGCATAGCCCAGTTCAAACCGGTTGCAGGGGCTACCTGCCCCTGCTCTGGCACGAAACTGGACAAAGGGAATGGGTGTAACCACCCCTCTTCCCTGACCCTCCCATAGGTGGGTCCCCAGAGTATGTTCAACCCCTAACTTAGTATAAGTATGGGACCCCAGTCCTTAGGACTTTAGATTACCCTGGACGAAACTCTGGAGCCGAATCCTGGACCTTCGACGCTCTACTTCAAGATTAGAGGACTGAAGAATCTCCCTTGGGGTCAAGGAGTGACTCCCTGCTTGGCAGGCACCTAAGAAGCAATTGTCTGGTCTGCATCGCTGAAGCTCCCGCCAGACGCCGAAGACTTTGCAACACCAGAGGTGGATTTACAGACTTCCCCGAGGCTTCCCTGAGTCCCCAGCAAAGCTGAGGCCCGTAGCTGTCGTGGGTAACGTGGAACCGTGACCCCTGGACACCGAGAACTTTTGTAAGTGCATCCTCTTCCTGGTCTCCCACGAAGTTGTGCTTTGGGCTCCGAGTAGCCCCCGCCTCCAGCACCGAAGATCACTGGCCTCCACTCCACGAGTGTCCTGTGAGCCAGCTCCAAGTGCGTCCACTCGAGGCTCCTTCACGGTCGCTAGTCCTTTGGCTAGTGGGCCCTCCCGAAGGCAACTCTTCTTCTGCTTGGGCTTCCCTGGTTGCTCCTGACGTGCCCTGACTTACCCTTGCTGGGTGAGTCCCTCAGACCTTGCTGGTCTGCATCAACGTCCTTTCTTTGTTTCCACGTGACTTGCCGCTGCCAAGGGTTGTTGGGTCCAATCCGGTCGCCAACACCTCAGCAATCGACAGACGTCGTGGGACTGCTCGAATCCAGCTCCTGGTTGTCGTCGACACCTCCTGGACCTCGTGGCTGAAGAGTCAAGACGACCGTCAACCTACCTGAAGCACCCGACATCGGTGGGCATCTGCTCATCGCCTTCCTGGTCACTGGCTAGTGACCCAGACTCTGTCCCCTCTGCTTTCAGGTTCTTCAGATCTTCGATCCACCCTTGGATCCACCCGGACACTTTCGACTTAGTCGCCAGCAGCCTGCTGCAGCAGATCGCCATTGAAAACGACGACGAAACCCGACGACAAAAGACCCCTATGCACCCGGCTTCCCTGGGTGAGGTAACTCGAGTACTCCGGTGCTCCCGTGGGTATTGACTCTAGAACTGCCTAGTTCTAAAGGGATTTGCTCCAAGTCCTCCTCTAAGTGTCCTTTCCTTTTAAAAATCCAACTGCGACTTTCCCTATAGAAGTTAACGGTGGCTCGCGGCTGTGTTCTCACACTGCACGCGTCCCCCGTGGGTCCCCTGTGTCACTACCTTGGGTGGTTCCTTGGGGTCCAAGCACTTCTACAGGCTCTAGGCCTTGTGTCTAGCTCAGTCGTGGTTCTTATACCACTTTATTGGTATATGGTTTGGTACGCCCCTAGGGCTCAAACGTGTATTTGTGCTATTACTGTTGATAACTGACTTGTAACTTATGTACTTCGAACTCTAGCCTCATAAAGAGACTAGAGAGGTGTGTTTAAAACTAAATACATATATTTTATATATATACCTGATGTGGTCCTCTTTCATTTGGTCACTCAAGAGATTATAGACTGGTAAAACAAGCTGCTTTACATTCCTTCAAGACTTAGCCTGAAGGCTGCTCTCCATAACTAACACTAGAATAGCTTTCAATAAAGGTTGTCTTTATCCTATCTTCAATAAGGGGTTGTTTGGACTGGTGCAAGGTGCCCACAATAATTAGTGGACAGCATATACCAGGCCAACTTCTTACATTGGTGTACAGCGTGAACGTAGCAGTAATACAATAAACACCTACAAATGCTTTGATAAAGCAAATTTCTATGCTTTAAATAAATAAAGCATATAACCAATTCACAAAAGTGAACTTTAACAATATCAAGCAATGAGAGAGGTGATGATTTTGGGGTCCCCCCTAACCTAGGGGGAGGACCAAGCAGATGCCTTGAACACAAAAAGCATATCATGTGAACGATTCAGTGGTGGTCCCTTCCTCCTAGGACCACCCCAAGCACAGTTATGGGCAAAAATACAATCCCAACCAAAGGCCCTGCAAAGCATTATGGGACGAGATTAGCAGTGGGCAGTGAATATTATAGTGTCCAATATCAAAATAATTCTACAAAGAGCTGCAGTTCAACTAGTCGTTACTAGATGGCCCTCACGAGTCAAATGCAAAAGCATTGAAATTATTAATACATCAAGCTGCAGTTCCACTAGTCGTTACTAGATGTCCCTCACGAGTCAAATGCAAAAGCATTGAAACCCTTTCATGAAGCTTTTGCATTTGACTCGTGAGGGACATCTAGTAACGACTAGTGGAACTGCAGCTCTTTGTAGAATTATTTTGATATTGGATACTATAATATTCACTGCCCACTGCTAATCTCGTCCCATAATGCTTTGTAGGGCCTTTGGTTGGGATTGTATTTTTGCCAATAACTGTGCTTGGGGTGGTCCTAAGAGGATGGGACCACCACCGAATCGTTCAAAAGATGTGCTTTTTGTTTTCAAGGCATCTGCTTGGTTCTCTCCCTAGGTTAGGGAGGATCCCAAAATCATCACCTCTCTCACTGCGTGTTAATTTATCATTTTCACTTTTGTAAAATGACTATATGCATTTTTAGCATATAAAGACAGAGATATTTATTTTATCTTAACTTGTACTGTGCAAGATGCTTTTGGCAATTATTGTACAGTACAGTCAAGCACACAGCTATGTGTAGTAGGCAAAACCACTATAGGTACCTTAGGTACATATAAAAACAAGCTTAGTATACAGTAAGTTCTACTGAACTTAGAGCTGTGTGTTAAGGGCTAGCACACCCTTTCTACAACTCAAGAGAGTTTAGTAGGCTACACTAGAGTAGGTAGTGCATACCCCACACCTCACTAGTAATGTCTTCACTACCAGGAACCAGTGAGCTCCTGCCATCCAAATATGACAACCTCCCATTCTTGGAATTGAGAGAGTTGTGCAAGATTAGGAAGTTGAAGACAGGCAAAAGTGCCAACACCCAACGTCTCATGGAGATGATCCTGCTAGATAATCTCAGAAGACCTATAGGGTCTGCAAGTGTAGACAGAGAGGGTGGGGCAGAAGATGAGGAAGGGGCCAGGTGTGAACCAGCCCAGGACCTGCCCTCTGAAACTGGCCAGGAGGATGACAATGATCCTGACCTGGAGAATGCAGCTACTCCTGAGGATGAGGAGGAGGATCAGGATGACCTCCCCTTTGTCCCCCCAGGAAGAGTTGTGAGTGTGCCCAGAAGGTCTAGATCTCCTTCTCATGAGTCTAACCACACTGACACCTCAGTAGGGACCTCTGTTTCTTCTCATAGGAGGGAATCCTCCAGTGAGAGGAAAGAGAGACTGCTTAAGTATGGAGAAGCTCAGTTGAGACTCAGAAGAGAGCAGTTGGCTATAGACAGGGAGTCCCTAGAGCTTGAAAGGCAAAGAAAAAAGTTGGGACTAGAGTCCCATGGTGGCAGCAACTTCCCTAGTGGTAGGGAAAGGTCTTATGACCATAGAAACCTGAGCAAGATTGTCCCTCCCTACCAGAGTGGGGATGACATCCACAAATGGATTTCTGCCCTGGAGAGGGCCTGTAAAGTACAGAGGATCCCTCAGGAGCAGTGGGCAGCAATCTTGTGGCTCTCCTTTGCAGACAAAGGTAGAGATAAGCTCCTCTCTGTTAGAGAAGAGGATGCTGATAATTATCCAGTCTTAAAAAGTGCATTGATTGATGGGTTTGGCCTAACAACTGAACAATACAGGTTAAAGTTCAGAGATACCCAAAAGGCACAGAATCAAGACTGGGTGGACTTTGTTGATTGTTCTGCTAAGGCTCTGGAAGGTTGGTTAGTGGGCAGTAAGGTATGTGACTTCAAAGGATTGTACAATCTTATCATGAGGGAGCAGATTCTTAATAACTGTCAAAATCAGCTGTTGTATCAGTACCTGGTGGACTCTGATCTGACCTCTCCCCAAGAATTGGGAAAGAAGGCAGACAAATGGGTCAGAACCAGGGTGAGGCAGAAGGTACAGAACCAAGGTGGTGACCCAAAGAAGCAAGATTCTAAGAACTCTGACAAGGGTGGGGAGAAGGGTAAAGACCAGAAGTCTTCACAAGGCCCCCAAAAATCTTCTTCAGGTGGGGATTCACAGTCTAACAAAGGGAAAGGCCAAAAGAAACCATGGTGCAAAGTCTGTAAGCAAAAGACACACTGGACCAGTGATTGCACCAAGTCCAAAGACTCTATTCCAGCCCCCACCAATGCCCCTAAGGCACCTGTTCCCCCTAGTGCAGTTACAATTGGTGGTGGGAGTACACAAGCCAAGGGTTTAGTAGGGTTGACCCTGGGTAAGGAGATGAGCTCTGGCCTAGTCAGAGAACTCACTCAGGCTGTCCTAGTCTGTGATGGAGGCATGGATGTGACCTCCTCTGTGAGCCCCAGTAATCTGGGCAAGTACAGGCAACAGCCATTAATAAATGGAAAAGAGGCTTTGGCATTTAGGGACACAGGAGCAAGTGTCACCATGGTGACACAAGATCTTGTGGATCCTGGGCAGATTATACTTGGTGAAATGTACCAAGTGACCAATGCTAGCAATGTCAGAACAGACCATACTCTGGCAGTTGTTAACTTCTCATGGGGAGGGGTAACTGGCCTTAAGAAGGTTGTGGTAAGTGCAGACCTACCAGTTGAATGCTTGCTTGGCAATGATCTAGAAACTTCAGCTTGGGCAGAAGTGGAGCTCAGGACCCATGCAGAAATGCTGGGCATCCCTGCAGATGTGTTTGCTGTGACCAGGTCACAGAGCAAAATGCCTAACACTGAACAGGCCTTGGATCCTGGAACAATGGACCAAGTGCCATCCAAGAGGAGGAGTAGTAGGGTAAAGGCAGTGCCTTCCCCCTTGGCTCAGAAGGAAGATCAGTCTCTTCAGTGAGATGATCTCAGTCCTGAGGAAGGAACTGTCCCAGAGGAGCTTGAGCCTGATCAGGTTGAGTTCTTAGGGACAGGGGGCCCTTACAGGGCAGATCTGAGCCAGGAGCAGCAGAGCTGCCCCTCTCTTGAACCCCTCAGACAGCAAGCTGCTGCTGAGGCTGCTGGGAATGCTAGTGGTCCCCATAAAGTGTATTGGGATGATGGACTCTTATACTCAGAGTGTAGAGACCCCAAGCCTGGTGCCACCAGGAGGTTGGTTATACCTCTGAAGTTCAGGGGCTTCCTATTGACCCTAGCCCATGACATTCCTTTAGCAGGTCACCTGGGCCAGAACAAGACTTGGGACAGAATTGTCCCTCACTTTCACTGGCCCCACATGTCTGAAGACACCAAGGAGTTTTGTCGCTCCTGTGTAACCTGCCAGGCCAGTGGCAAGGCAGGTGGCACTACAAAGGCCCCCTGATACCACTACCTGTGGTGGGGGTTCCCTTTGAAAGGGTGGGGATTGACATTGTTGGTCCCATGGATCCCCAAACAGCATCTGGGCACAGGTTTATCCTGGTGGTGGTGGACCATGCCACCAGGTACCCAGAGGCTATTCCCCTTAGGACCACTACAGCTCCTGTGGTGGCAAGGGCCCTCCTGGGAATTTTCTCAAGAGTGGGCTTCCCTAAGGAGGTTGTATCAGACAGGGGTGCCAACTTTATGTCTGGATACTTGAAGGCAATGTGGAAGGAGTGTGGAGTGACTTACAAGTTCACCACACCCTATCACCCACAATGCAATGGTTTAGTTGAGAGATTCAACAAAACCTTGAAGGGCATGATTAAAGGGCTCCCAGAGAAGCTTAGGCGAAGATGGGACATACTCTTGCCCTGCCTTTTATTTGCATACAGGGAGGTGCCTCAAAAGGGGTTGGCTACAGCCCTTTTGAACTTTTGTTTGGTCACCCTGTCAGGGGTCCATTGTGCCTGGTGAAGGAAGGATGGGAGTTACCTCTCAAGCCCCCAAAGCAGGACATAGTGGACTATGTACTTGGTCTCCGCTCCAGGATGGCTGAGTACATGAAAAAGGCAACTAAAAACCTTGAGGCTAGCCAGGAACTCCAAAAAGCCTGGCATGACCAAAAGGCTGTACTGACTGTTTACCAGCCAGGACAGAAGGTATGGGTGTTGGAGCCAGTGGCCCCAGCAGCTCTCCAAGACAAATGGAGTGGACCCCATACCATTGTTGAACAGAAGGGTGAGGTTACCTATTTAGTAGACCTAGGAACACCCAGGAGTCCCCACAGGGTTCTCCATGTCAACAGATTGAAACCATATGTGGACAGGGCAGACATGGGCTTGCTCATGGCTACTGATGAGGGACAGGAGGAAGAGAGTGACCCACTCCCTGACCTGCTCTCACAGAACCCTGATGATGGGTCAGTGGATGGTGTAGCCTTGGCAGGCAGCCTCACTGCCCAGCAGCAAACTGATTGCAGACAGGTGCTCAATCAGTTCAGGCATATGTTCTCTCTGACACCAAGTCAGACCACCTGGTGCACTCATGAAGTGGACACTGGGGACAGTCTGCCTATTAAAAATAAGATTTATAGGCAACCTGACCATGTCAGGGACTGTATCAGGACAGAAGTCCAGAAGATGTTGGATTTGGGAGTTATTGAACCCTCAGATAGCCCTTGGGCTAGTCCAGTGGTCCTTGTGCCAAAACCTCACACCAGTGGTGGGAAAAGAGAGATGAGGTTTTGTGTGGACTACAGGGGTCTCAATGCAGTCACTAGGACTGATGCCCATCCAATACCCAGGGCAGATGAGCTAATAGACACTTTGGCCTCAGCCAAGTATCTAAGCACATTTGACCTAACAGCTGGCTACTGGCAGATCAGGCTAGCTGATGATGCAAAGCCAAAAACAGCATTCTCAACCCCTAGTGGGCATTATCAATTTGTGGTAATGCCCTTTGGTTTGAAGAATGCACCTGCCACTTTTCAGAGGTTGGTGAATACAGTCCTTACAGGTCTGGAAGCCTATAGTGCAGCATATCTAGATGATATTGCTGTCTTTAGCTCCACCTGGGAGGATCACCTGGTCCACCTCAGAAATGTTTTGGAGGCCCTGCAAAAGGCAAGCCTCACTATCAAAGCCACCAAGTGCCAGATAGGACAGAGTCAGGTTGTGTACCTGGGCCACCTTGTAGGTGGAGGCCAGGTTCAACCACTGCAGAGCAAAATCCAGACCATCATGGACTGGGTTGCCCCAACTACCCAGACTCAGGTGAGAGCCTTCTTAGGCCTGACTGGGTACTATAGGAGATTTGTCAAGGGGTATGGATCAATAGTGACACCCCTGAATGACTTAACTTCCAAGAAAATGCCCAAAAGGTTCAGTGGACAGCTAACTGTCAAAAGGCATTTGATGACCTGAAGCAGGCCATGTGCACTGCTCCCATTCTACAGAGTCCTGATTACTCCAAGAAGTTCATTGTCCAAACAGATGCATCTGAATTGGGGGTAGGGGCTGTACTGTCACAATTGAATGATGAAGGTCAGGATCAGCCAGTAGCTTTTATTAGCAGAAGGCTGACCCCTAGAGAGAAACGTTGGTCAGCCATTGAGAGGGAGGCCTTTGCTGTGGTCTGGGCTCTGAAGAAGTTGAGGCCATACTTGTTTGGTACTCACTTCGTTGTTCAAACAGACCATAAGACCCTCTTATGGCTAAAACAAATGAAGGGTGAAAACCCCAAACTGCTTAGGTGGTCCATTTCCCTACAGGGGATGGACTTTACAGTGGAACACAGACCTGGGAGTAACCATGCCAATGCAGATGGACTCTCTAGGTACTTCCACTTAGAACATGAAGACTCAACTGGTCAAGGTTAGTTTAATATCCCTACATTTGGGGGGGGGGGATGTGTAGGAGAGTAGGATCTGCTTCACATGGGTACCCCCACTTTTTGCTGATGCTTCACTGTTTTTCGACTTTAGTCTGGCTGGGGCCCTGCTAATCAGAACCCCAGCCTAGCTGCTTCCTCTCTAAAATGGTTTCCATGTACCTTAGGTACATCTTTGATTGGAATCTGGAGTGCCCTTATACTATGTACCCAGGGCATAGGTACCCCAGAGGCCTGCCAGGGGCTGAAGCATGTATTATGCCACCCCTGGAAGGCCATCCAAAATGACACCACAGGTCTGCTACTGCAGCCTGGGTAAGGTGGTGCATGCACCCCTTACTGTGATATAGGCTACCTATATCACTACCATTGCACACACATATAAACCTATAAGTCACTCCTATGGCAGGCCTTTACAATCCTGAAGGCAGAGTGCTTGGTTTTTATGTGAGAGGGTGCCCCTGCATGAGCAGAGCCCATCTGCAGTGTTCAGAGTCCCTCCTCTGATGCTGTTTGTGGTACAGCCTGACCATATACTCTTAAGTGCATTATATCCTCACGGTAGAATGCTAACTTTGGACTGGCTGCACCAAAACATGTCGTGTTTGGTGTCAAACATCTTGGAATACTACCCCCCCCCCCAGTCCTGGCGGCGGGGGTAGCATTCCACCCTTCTAGAGGGAGAGACATGTACCCACCGGCCTACCCGGTAACTTCTTTACAGAGCCCTGGCATCACAAAATGGATGCCGCTGCCACAGACACGGGTCTGGCCTCCTGCTGCTGATTGAAACTCTGGCAGGGGAGGCCTGGACAATAGGTTTCCTGTCGAAGGGAGGTGTAACCACCTCCCCAGACAGGATAGTGTGTATTGGGGCTGGGCGGGAGCACTCTCTGGTGCTTTGAAGTCCTGCACTGGGGGCACATTTGGTGTCCCTGTGCATAGCCCAGTTCAAACCGGTTGCAGGGGCTACCTGCCCCTGCTCTGGCACAAAACTGGACAAAGGGAATGGGTGTAACCACTAACCACCCCTCTTCCCTGACCCTCCCATAGGTGGGTCCCCAGAGTATGTCCAACCCCCTAACTTAGTATAAGTATGGGACCCCAGTCCTTAGGACTTTAGATTACCCTGGACGAAACTCTGAAGCCGAATCCTGGACCTTCGCTTCGACGCTCTACTTCAAGATTAGAGGACTGAAGAATCTCCCTTGGGGTCAAGGAGTGACTCCGCTGCTTGGCAGGCACCTAAGAAACAATTGTCCGGTCTGCATCGCTAAAGCTCCCGCTGGACGCCGAAGACTTTGCAACACCAGAGGTGGATTTCCAGACTTCCCCGAGGCTGCCCTGAGTCCCCAGCGAAGCTGAGGCCCGTAGCTGTTGTGGGTAACGTGGAACCGTGACCCCTGGACACCAAGAACATTTGTAAGTGCATCCTTTTCCTGGTCTTCCACGAAGTTGTGCTTTGGGCTCCGAGTAGCCCCTGCCTCCAGCACCGACTGCACCGAAGATCACTGGCCTCCACTCCACGAGTGTCCTGTGAGCCAGCTCCAAGTGCATCCACTCGAGGCTCCTTTGCGGTCGCTAGTCCATTGGCTAGTGGGCCCTCCCGAAGGCAACTCTTCTTCTGCTTGGGCTTCCCTGGTTTCTCCAGACGTGCCCTGACTTACCCTCGCTGGGTGAGTCCCTCAGACCTTGCTGGTCTGCATCAACGTCCTTTCTTTGTTTCCATGTGACTTGCCGCTGCCAAGGGTTGTTGGGTCCAATCCGGTCGCCGACACCTCAGCAATCGACAGACGTCGTGGCACAGCTCGAATCCAGCTCCTGGTCATCATCGACACGTCCTGGACCTCGTGGCTGAAGAGTCAAGACGACCAGCAACCTACCTGAAGCACCCGACATCGGTGGGCATCTGCTCATCGCCTTCCTGGTCACTGGCTAATGACCCAGACTCTGTCCCCTCTGCTTTCAGGTTCTTCAGATCTTCGATCCACCCTTGGATCCACCCGGACACTTTCGACTTAGTCGCCAGCAGCCTGCTGCAGCAGATCGCCATTGAAAACGACGACGAAACCCGACGACAAAAGACACCTATGCACCCGGCTTCTCTGGGTGAGGTAACCGAGTACTCCGGTGTTAACGGTGGCTCGCAGCTGTGTTCTCACACTGCACGTCCCCCGTGGGTCCCCTGTGTCACTACCTTGGGTGGTTGCTTGTCTGCACTGTGCAATAATTACCAACAGAATCTTGCACAGTGCAAGTTATGATAAAATAAGCATCTCTGTCTTTAAATGCTAAAATGTATATAGTCATTTCACAAAAGTGAAAACCAAAAATTAACAAGCAGTGAGAGAGATGATGATTTGGGGTCCCCCCTAACCTAGGGGGAGAACCAAGCAGATGCCTTGAACACAAAGAGCATATCATGCTGAATGATTCAGTGGTGGTCCCTTCCTCCTAGGACCACCCCAAGCACAGTTATGGGCAAAAATACAATCCCAACCAAAGGCCCTGCAAAGCATTATGGGACGAAATTAGCAGTAGGCAGTGAATATTATAGTGTCCAATATCAAAATAATTCTACAAAGAGCCGCAGTTCAATTAGTTGTTACTAGATGTCCCTCACGAATCAAATGGAAAAGAATTGAAATTATTAATACATCAAGCTGCAGTTCCACTAGTCATTACTAGATGTCCCTCAGGAGTCAAATGCAAAAGCTTCCTGAAAGAGTTTCAATGCTTTCGCATTTGACTCATGAGGAACATCTAGTAACGCCTAGTAAAAATGCAGCTTGATGCGTCAATAATTTCAATGCTTTTGCATTTGACTCATGAGGGACATCTAGTAACCAGTAATTTCACAAAGGTGAAAACAATAAATTAACAAGCAGTGAGAGAGGTGATGATTTTGCGATCCTCCCTAACCTAGGGAGAGAACCAAGCAGATGCCTTGAAAACAAAAAGCACATCTTTTGAACGATTCAGTGGTGGTGCCATCCTCTTAGGACCACTCCAAGCACAGTTATTGGCAAAAATACAATCCCAACCAAAGGCCCTGCAAAGCATTATGGGACGAGATTAGCAGTGGGCAGTGAATATTATAGTATCCAATATCAAAATAATTCTACAAAGAGCTGCAGTTCCACTAGTCGTTACTAGATGTCCCTCACGAGTCAAATGCAAAAGCTTCATGAAAGGGTTTCAATGCTTTTGCATTTGACTCGTGAGGGACATCTAGTAACGACTAGTGGAACTGCAGCTTGATGTATTAATAATTTCAATGCTTTTGCATTTGACTCGTGAGGGCCATCTAGTAACGACTAGTTGAACTGCAGCTCTTTGTAGAATTATTTTGATATTGGACACTATAATATTCACTGCCCACTGCTAATCTCGTCCCATAATGCTTTGCAGGGCCTTTGGTTGGGATTGTATTTTTGCCCATAACTGTGCTTGGGGTGGTCCTAGGAGGAAGGGACCACCACTGAATCGTTCACATGATATGCTTTTTGTGTTCAAGGCATCTGCTTGGTCCTCCCCCTAGGTTAGGGGGGACCCCAAAATCCTCACCTCTCTCATTGCTTGATATTTTATTGTCAAAATTCACTTTTGTGAATTGGTTATATGCTTTTAGCATAGAAAATTGCTTTACCAAAGCATTCGTAGATTTTTATTATACTGCTGCTATGCTATGTCAATTAGCACAGTTTTTCACTCTGCTACGATTTGCGTAGTGTGGTAGTGCGTTTAGCGAAGTATTATGACCACCAACTCCTGAACTTTTGTAAATCATGATATCAAAATGTAAAAATAGTTGATGACAAATATTTAGATGTTTGAATTAAAAAATATTAAACAATACAAAATATACTGTATTTTAATGTAAAAATTATACTGTTTTACTTTACCGTTATATATGTATACCAAAGAAATGTAAAATGTTTAAGAACTGTCAAATACATTTGTACATCAATGTAATAAAATATTATTTGTTGAACATATCTAAACAAATGTTACAATATCCTAATAAAATGTGAACAAACATAACAAGGTGTACTATTTTTTGCAATGTTGTAATAAATTATAAAAATAAATTAAATGTCATAATTTACTATTCTAACTGCAACTTCAAAATAACATGTGAAAGTGCTGGATGGTAAACCATAATAATTTACTATTCTAACTCCAAATCCAATTAAACTCTGGGAAAGTGCTGGATGGTGAACCATAATAATTTACTATTCTGACTCCAAATACAATTAAACTCTGGGAAAGTGCTGGATACTAAACCATAAAAATTTACTATTCTAACTCCAAATCCAATGAAACTCAGGGAAAGTGCTGGATAGTAAAACATAATAAATTACTATTCTAACTCCAAATCCAATAAAACTCACGGAAAGTGCTGGATAGTACACCATAATAAATTACTATTCTAACTCCAAATCCAATAAAACTCAGGGAAAGTGCTGGATAGTAAACCATAATAATTTACTATTCTAACTCATATCCAATTAAACTCTGGGAAAGTGCTGGATAGTAAACCATAATAATTTACTATTCTAACTCCAAATCCAAACAAAATCAGGGAAAGTGCTGGACAGTAAACCATAATAATTTACTCTTTTAACTCCAAATAAATATAAACTGTAAACAATAAATATTTAATATCCACCCTCTCATTTACAGTATGAATATATATCCTTAAAACTATATATAAGAAATTACTAAAAATTTCTTTCTACATTTAAAAATTTAAAAATTAAACAATAAATATGTTAAAAATTCTTAATAATTATTAGTATTTTTTCAAATTTGAAATATAAATATTTTTTTTTATATTAAACTATTTCATTATTAATCAGATAAAGATTTAAAAATTTTAATAATTACAAAACATTTCCAAATATAATTTAAATATTATAAAAATATAATATTTATCTACATTTACATTAAGATTTTTATCAAATTCTCTTTTAAATTTAAATTAATATATTTTGACTTCTAACAAATATATTATTTTCATATATTTTATAATTTAATTTGTAACATTCAAATATAAAATTTATTAATTTCGAGAATATTCAATATTTTATGATTTTATTAAAAAAATTATAAATATTTAAATTTATTAAACACAATTTATAAATTTTATAATTTATTTATCATAACAAATTAAACTTTATAATTTAAAAACATAATTTCGCAAAATTTATAATTTCTAATTTTAAATTTAAATTTCTAATTTCAAATTAATTTTTTTCTAATTTTAAAATATTAATATTAAAAATGTAACACAACATTTTTAATTTCTACCACCCTTATCCCCTATAAACACAAACATCCCACTCCTAAAATATATACAAATTAAAAATATTTCTTAATTTTAATACAACATTTTTAAATTACTATCCACCCTTATCCCCTATAAACCCAACATCCCGCTCCTAAAATATATACAAATTTAAAATATTTAATAGATTTAAAATAACATTTTTAAATTACTACCCACCCTTATCCCCTATAAACCCAACATCCCGCTCCTAAAATTAATATAAAAATTAGAAAAAAAAATTATTTCACATTTATTCTTTCCATACAAACATTAGAAATTTGAAAAAATAACATAAAATAACTATTAAAACACTAAATAAAAATTTACATCATAAACATAAAATCGATATTATTTACATCGATATATTTTTACATCTATATTTTTAACATCGATATTTAACACTCGATATTTTTACACAACTAACAAATCGATATTTTTGACATAGATATTACTTACATCGATATTTGACACCAACGATATTCTTACCTCGATATTTATGTATGTCGATATTTTCCCATCAATATTCTTGCTCTGCACCAATTATAATATTAGTCACTGATAAGTTATTGGTACAGACCTCGTGTAATGTGTGGCCTTTATCATGCGAAAAATATATGCTGTTCTAGATTTAGATTGCTTAGCAATTCAGTCAATTCTACTGATAGAGACCCGCCCGCTTCTTTATTTGCTCAGTAATCCAAGTCCCCTATTACCTAACTTTTGCATAGTCAACGACCAATGGGGACAAGAATTCTGCAAGCAATTGAGGAAAGACTCTCATATAACCTGGTGGTCTATACACTACGACGCAGGTAAGGGAAGCCATAGAGCATTCTAACTTAATCAGAAGACAGTCAGTAGAGGGGTTGGCGAATGATGAAAGACTAGAGAACTTGAGTTGCTTTCTAATAATGGCAGCCACCCCCCAAGATATATAAATGAGTGGAGCACTTGAAAATTTAAACTGCCCTGAAAATTAAAATCCTTCTGACCTTAGGTGTGCTACATTGGAAGGTATGATGTCCAGCATACCCACCCTATAACTAATACAAACAATCAAGTATGTGTACTTGTCCCAATGTGCACTGTAACCAAAAAGCAAATGCTCACAATTGTATCTTGTTGCTTGATAATATTTATATTCCGAATAGATTTCGTTTTTACACATCAATTCAATATGTTATGTTCATTCACATTATTTACAACATCATATTTTATGTTACATAAAATCCACTGTTCTGTTCAATTCACAGAATACAGATTTAAATCATTGACAATTGTATTAACATTCTTCTATGGGCAATCCCAATGCATTTCGGGACTGTGTCCCTTTTCCAGGGGCCAATTGCCAATCTGTAAAAAATACAACAATGGGCAGGGTGAGCCTCTCAATGATTTTGCACAAGATGGCTGCTTCATGTGCAACACTCATGCATGATGGTGAATATAGGAAAATACATATGGAGGTGAACAAAAAGTTTGAATTGAAAATAAAAAGTAGCTAGTGAAAGATAAAAATAGTGAAAGAAAGGAATATATATTGGAAGATATAAAAGTGTAATAATTTATTCTGACTTGACTACCAGGACGTGATCTCAGTTTGAAATTCAATGCGTGTGCATTCTCTTGGAAGTGGATATTAATACCTGGTTACCATGCCCCACTGCGTGAATCTTTACAACCACATGTTAGAATGCATAATAATCACTGAAGAAATGGATTAACAAAGGGGTCTATTAGCATGGCGGGCAGAGGCACGACCGCGGGGCAGGCGGTGGCGGAAAATGCCTTTCACCGCCCGCCAGCAGCGGTCCTCACGCCCGCCATATTAGGATGGCCAAACACAGCCCATTTCCCATCCCCACGAGGCGAACTGCCAGCAACCCTGGTGGTGGGAGCCAATGGAGACTCACTGACGTGCAAAATGACGTACCGTCCGCCGTACAAATCAGGATGCCCCAAACAGCCAGTCGCACCGCAGCGGAGAAATCGCCCAAACAGAGACGGCGGAAGCACCACAACAGAGCGCGAAACAAGATACCCGGACCTCTCCAACCACAATGGATCCAGTTTTATACGTCTTCCTGGTGCTGTACCTGATACACCACCTGCAGGTCAAAATACAGTTCACTACGCAATTGCACGTAGCAGTAGCATAATAAACAACTACAAATGCTTTGATAAAGCAATTTTCTATACTAAAATGCATATAACAAATTCACAAACGTGAACTTTGACAATGAAAATATCAAGCAATGAGAGAGGTGATGATTTTGGGTTCCCCTAACCTAGGGGAGGACCAAGCAGATGCCTTGAACACAAAAAGCATATCATGTGAACGATTCAGTGGTGGTCCCTTCCTCCTAGGACCACCCCAAGCACAGTTATGGGCAAAAATACAATCCCAACCAAAGGCCCTGCAAAGCATTATGGGACGAGATTAGCAGTGGGCAGTGAATATTATAGTGTCCAATATCAAAATAATTCTACAAAGAGCTGCAGTTCAACTAGTCGTTACTAGATGTCCCTCACGAGTCAAATGCAAAAGCATTGAAATTATTAATACATCAAGCTGCAGTTCCACTAGTCGTTACTAGATGTCCCTCACGAGTCAAATGCAAAAGCATTGAAACCCTTTCATGAAGCTTTTGCATTTGACTCGTGAGGGACATCTAGTAACGACTAGTGGAACTGCAGCTCTTTGTAGAATTATTTTGATATTGGATACTATAATATTCACTGCCCACTGCTAATCTCGTCCCATAATGCTTTGCAGGGCCTTTGGTTGGGATTGTATTTTTGCCAATAACTGTGCTTGGGGTGGTCCTAAGAGGATGGGACTACCACTGAATCGTTCAAAAGATGTGCTTTTTGTTTTCAAGGCATCTGCTTGGTTCTCTCCCTAGGTTAGGGAGGATCCCAAAATCATCACCTCTCTCACTGCTTGTTAATTTATCTTTTTTATTTATGTGAAATGACTATATGCATTTTTAGCATATTAAGACAGAGATATTTATTTTATCTTAACTTGCATTGTGTAAGATCTTTTTGGCAATTATTGTACAGTGCAGTCAAGTGCACAACTAGTGAAGTGCTACTACGCAAACTACGCCCAGGCTTACCCCACACATGTCCTACCTGTCACAAAAACACTCCTCCGCATCCAGGCCACCCATCTACCGTGACCATGAAGTAATGTCCTGGTCACGTCCCCGCAGCGATGAAGACGTGGGAAAACATGCGCACAATGCAGAGGGCAGGCCCTGCGCCAGGCATGGGCAGGCCCTGCGCCAGGCATGGGCAGTGCACAAAGACCACAGGGCCACAACTCAACCCTCCACACACTAGCCCCCCCTGAAGGGAGATGTCATGTGCCCCTTTTGTGCCCCCCCTGCACAACAACAAGCCATGTGAACTCACACCCTGCACCACACACCAAACAACAACAGAGACAGCCACAGCAGGAGTGGCTCCAGAGGAAAACACAGCACAAAAGCCCAGGGCGAGGGAAACCCACACACCACAACAACCAAACACACACACTGACATGCAAATAGAACACCACACACAGTGCATCTGTCAGCTGCAAGAGACAGCACAGCCCAAACACTGCACACAGCCACATCAACACACAACAGATGCCAATGGCAATTAAGCACATTGCAAACACAGCAGGACATCAGGGGATGCACATCAGGCAAGGACAAGGCACCATACACCCACAGCACTGCATGCACACCAAGCAGTGTGTGCACACCAAACATACCACCACCACACAGATATGAGTGACACAACATGAACACCCACAACAACAATCACAAGAGCACACTGACAACATCACACTCAGGAAGTCAAGCAGTACCTCAGCTAACACACATACACCTAACCCAACACGCACAGATGCACAAGTCTGGGACACCAAAGTGGAAACAACTTGACCAGAGGACTGTGCAGCACAAACAGTTGAACTGCACATGAGCAACCATGACTGCTAAACAGTACAAGAAAATCACAAAGAACCAATTGGGAAAATGTCCAGAGTTGCACATTGCTCATGTGCAAAGTATTGCACCACAAAGCACAGTGTCACAAATGAAGTGATGGGGAGGCACACACACAGGCAACCCAAAGGGACAGCTGACATGAAAGTAAAGTGGAGTGTACGTCAGCAGTGGACATGGCAGGAGTGTACCATACACAAATAGATGGCCTGCAGACTCACAATGGGTAGGCATCTGAAGCACAGAGAGGGGATGGTATGACACCACACACCACATACCATACTGGAGGCAAGAAAGACACATGTGACATCAATGCATGAGAAAACACACCCACAATGTCAGTGTGGCTGAGCAGGTCTGCACAGTGAGTACAAACAGCATCAAGGCACATGGATGAACAACAAAACACAACACTGACTTGCCAGTCACACACTCCGCAGACTCACAATTGCCAAAAATAAACAAGTAGGAGTCAGCCAGAACTGCAAGGAAACACCAACACACTGCACAGTGCGCAACATACAACACACACATGTGCACACAATCACAATCACAGGGCTGAACAATTACACAAACAGGCACCCTACTCCTGGGTGACACATGTGTGCAGTTGACATTGCAGGGGCACACACACATCAACACTCCCGACAAAGTCACCCCCTTCACACCGCACACTTCTTGACCACCCAAGTGCACACATTGAAAGTAAGCCGTGTGACTAGGATGACTAACCATCACAAGATGACTAAACACCTACACTGCTGCGCACACATAAAGTAAGACCACACATACATGATGACCCTGGCCAGCCTGCCTGCAATCCTGTGGATAGACCCCCACTCTGTGCCGGCAGTGCCCCCAAACCTGACATGTGCACAACCTAGATAACATGAAGAAAGAATGATAATGACAACAGATTTTCATCTAAAACCACCATCATTGCACCCACAAGCATCAGGGTCAGGAAGAACTGTAGTCCATGTCACCCCGGTAAAAACTTGAAGAAGTGACAAGCCATGGGCAATGTTGAAGTGGCATACAGAGCATGTGACATAGTAAACAATACACACACCGAAACAACTTTAATCAGTAAGGACACTGACAAAACAGACAACAGGAGCAACTGTCTTTATTCACATATTGCACAGATAGGCACCAATATTAGACAAGATCAAGGCCAGTGGGCAGCACAAAGTACAGATGAGGCACATGAGATCCTGCACAGGGAAGGGGCAAACAGCAGTGTGCAGCAAGGCCAGTGGCCAGTCCAAGGTGCAGATGAGGCACATGAGATCCTGCACAGGGAAGGGGCAAACAGCAGTGTACAGCAAGGCCAGTGGCCAGTCCAAGGTGCAGATGAGGCACATGAGATCCTGCACAGGGAAGGGGCAAACAGCAGTGTACAGCAAGGCCAGTGGCCAGTCCAAGGTGCAGATGAGGCACATGAGATCCTGCACAGGGAAGGGGCAAACAGCAGTGTGCAGCAAGGCCAGTGGCCAGTCCAAGGTGCAGATGAGGCACATGAGATCCTGCACAGGGAAGGGGCAAACAGCAGTGTGCAGCAAGGCCAGTGGGCAGTCCAAGGTGCAGATGAGGCACATGATATCCTGCACATGGAAGGGGCAAACAGCAGTGTGCAGCAAGGCCAGTGGCCAGTCCAAGGTGCAGATGAGGCACATGAGATCCTGCACAGGAAAGGGGCAAACAGCAGTGCACAGCAAGGCCAGTGGCCAGTCCAAGGTGCAGATGAGGCACATGAGATCCTGCACAGGGAATGGGTGCGACTGTACCCTGCCGTGGTCAGCAACACAGTCATGGGGGCAACAATGGGCAGTACAGGCACTGCTGTGGGAGAGACAGGTGTGTGAGGGTGAACATCACTCAGACGTGGCTGTCAGTCGGACTGGGAGCTGGCTGTGTGTCAGGGACAGGTTGAGGACTGACCCGGGGAGAGAGAGTCACAGGTGAGGAAGTGCCATCTGTGTCTTGGGAAGCCGGAGGGCTGCTTGGACGAGGTGGGGTGGTGGCACGGGGAGGTGGACTAATGCAGCCGTGAGACACAGTGTGTGCAGGAGACTGTGGAGGGGTGCCTTTCCACTTCTTGGGGATTCTAAATGGATGGCCTGTCTTGGGATTGATGTGAAGTGGTGCGGACACAACAGGCACACTCACCACCAAAGCTGCATCAGGTGCAGATAGTGGCCCTCCCTCTGGGGACATGCTGGATCCAGCAGTATGCTTGGCCTAGCCATGCCTCTGCACCTCCATCCCCTGTCTACAAGGTGTCCCCCCTACAGTGCCCTCTTTACCCTGCTTCACAGGGCTCGGGATGGGAGTTGAGGTAGTGGGTGAATCTGCCTTGGAGCTCTTCTTAAGTGGTCCCTTAGCAGGCACAAGCTTCTCTGCAGGCATGGAAACTGTCTGCTTGTCTCTGCGTGACGCTTTTGGGACAGGAGAGTCCTTGGCTGGGGATGCCTCTGAGGCATGTGAGCCTGAGGGCTGCTTCTTGCCTTTCTGGCCCTTGGAGTTGCCTGACGGGCTTTTGGCTTTGCGCTCTGGGGTGGCCAGAGCTGTCTTTGGGGATGGTGTTTGCTCCCTGGACTGCTTGGGCTGCTGCTGCTGTGTGCTGCGTGTGCTGTATCTTGCCCTTGAGGTATGTGGTGTGTGGTCACTATCGTCAGATGTGGCCACTGGCAGGGGGGTGGACGAAGGGACTGGAGCTGGACTCCGAGAATGTGCCAGTTGTAGGGCTGCCGTCACTGCGGAGGACAAAGACTGGACAGTCCGGTGTAGCCCACCTACGTCTGAATGTATGCCCTCCATGAAAGCAACCACCTGTGCCAACTTCTTGTCGTGGTCTATGAAGGCATTGAGGAGAGCTGTCTGGCCCACACACAGCTGGTGCAAAAGGTCCACAGACTCAGCACTGATGGCAGCAGGGGGGACAGGGGCAGGGGCAGCGGTGCCTGGGGTGAAGGACACTCTCCCCTTCTTACTGGTGCCAACACGGGCAGCACTAGTGGAAGTAGATGGGAAGGTGGGCACTGGACGCTGTGTGTTGGAAGAGGAGGCAGAGTCCCTGTTCCCTGGGCCCGACAACATGGATGCGTCACCGCTGGCGTCAGATGATGTTGAGCTTTGCGCCTCTGGCTGTGATTCCTCCAGCAGACTCCTGTCCCCCTCCGAGGCGCTGGTCACATCTGTGTCACTGTGCTCGTGTGCAGCTGTTGTGCATGATGCCTCACCACTGGTGTCCATCCCCTGACCTTCCGTCCCCACGGGAGATGCTGCATGTGAGAGAGAGGTAGGGTCAGTTCATTGGCATCAACAGAACAAACATATGCAAGTAAAGCATCACTGAAGAAGATGAAATCTACATGTTTCACACCACCCTGTGCAATAACATTGTACGACCTCAATTTTCAAACCGAACAGTGCATGCAAACAAGCAAACCAGGCATAAGTGAGTCATGTGATGACCACACAGCACAACATCATGCCGGTGGCTCCCTCCAACCAGACACACAAATAGCTCTCAGCACACCCAATGCCCTGATGGTGGCAAGGATGAACCCCACAACATGTTGCCAATGACATAACTGGATGGAGCAGAAGGGGACAACACAGACACAGACTCCAACATAACAGTCCACAATGGCCATGAGCCCATGCCATCCACCATGTTGTGCATTTGGGCTCAAGTACTGTTGCACATTGGCATCAGATGTCTAAGCCTCACAAATCTGATGTCAGGCAATGCACGCATTGATGAATGCACACACAGAGTAGGCACACTGCCGTTCCCTTCCATGCGATTTGCCAGACTACCCCAATGCAGACAATACCTGAGCCCACGACTCATAATGCAATGTCAATGCCCAGTACTCAAATTACATTTGGAAGTACAGGTAGGGCAAATGCATGACAGATGCACCCAGCACAGAGGCCACTCACAAGCCACTGCAGCACACTACCAACATCACATAGCCCAGCGCTGGCCCAGTCTGTGTACACATGCAGCCACTCACAGCCAAAGTCACCCTTCACAGAATACTCACCCCTAGCTTGCTGCTGATGCTCCTTCAAACGTGCATCCAGCTCAGGCTGAGTCACGGCCAAGATGCGGGCCATTAGTGGTGTCATGCTGCGCCGCGCCAACCTGCCAGTCTGAGGGAGCAGCCCCAGCGTCATCTCCGCCACGTTCTTGCTCAGCCGGCAGATGTCATCCCACCTCTTGTGACAGTGGGTGCGCTGTCGGTTTGAGACACCCAGATCCCGCACCTTGCATGCAATGGCCCTCCACACGGCCTTACGCTGGTGTACTTTGAGCTGCAGGCATGGGAGACAAGAGGGGAAAACATCAGTGACACAGTGTTATGTACCAACGTGTGAAATAGGCTACACACCCCTTCCCCCTGGAGAAAGTATGCTAGGCAGTGCAAGTCAGAACCCCACACTCTCAGGCAAATACTGCAGCAGCTCAACTTCATGTGTGCTCCCCCTGCACTCTCACTCACACTGTTGAAGACTTACCATGACATTTGGGGCACCATATAGCCTTGGATACTGTGGGAGCACCTCGCCCACCAGGACCTCCAGCTCCTCGGTGGTGAAGGGAGTGGCCCGGATCTTCTCAGTCCTCGCCATCACTGTGGCCAGGTGACAGCAGCAGCAGTTGGTGTTGAGGGGTGGCAGGCAGCAGGGCCTGGAGACAGGAGCAGCAGCAGTTGGTGTTGAGGGGTGGTAGGCAGCAGTCCCTGGAGACAGGAGCAGCAGCAGTTGGTGTTGAGGGGTGGCAGGCAGCAGTCCCTGGAGACAGGAGCAGCAGCAGTTGGTGTTGAGGGGTGGCAGGCAGCAGTCCCTTGAGACAGGAGCAGCAGCAGCAGGTGGGGGTCTCAGGCAGCAGGCCCTGGAAGCTGTGGAAATGTGAGGCTCACTCCCACACATA
This sequence comes from Calotriton arnoldi, assembly GCA_963921515.1. NCBI lineage: Eukaryota > Metazoa > Chordata > Amphibia > Caudata > Salamandridae > Calotriton > Calotriton arnoldi. The sequence goes on from CAWUFW010017856.1 coordinate 51,501, forward strand.
TATAGCCCCCTGTGGCAGTTTCAGTGGTTCCAAGCTGCTGCAATTGGTGTTCCAGGTCTGCTTCATTCAAATGCATCCAATGACCGGCCCTGCGGTGGCGGAGCACGCCTACCGCGATTTTCAAAATTGCATCAGGATACCGCCATAGCGGTTCCCATTGGCTGCAAGGGCATGGTCCATTGCGGTGACACACCGCTGGTGCCAGGCGGCAGTCACCGCGATTTGGGTGCCATACAATTACATGAGTGACCGTGATTTGGGTGGCGGAGCATGCAAACCGCCATTTGCCTATACATATATGCCTGTCACTACCGCGATTGTGTCTTCTGCATTGGCGGTGACACACCGCTGGTGCCAGGCGGCAGCCACCGCGATTTGGGTGCCATACAATTACATGAGTGACCGTGATTTGGGTGGCGGAGCATGCAAACCGCCATTTGCCTATACATATATGCCTGTCACTACCGCGATTGTGTCTTCTGCATTGGCGGTGAAACACCACTGGTGCCAGGCGGCAGCCACCGCGATTTGGGTGCCAGACAATGACATGAGTGACCGTGATTTGGGTGGCGGAGCCGTTTGACAGCACATATGGACACATCCTGCTGTGTCAATGGGCAGTTATCAACAGTGCACAGTGTCCACAAGATTAATGGCACATCATTGTGCACACAATGCCAAGGGGACATTTAACCCACTGCTGACTACACATGCCATGTTTGTGTATGTGATTATGTACATTGGCATGTACTCCCTCACATGCCACTTGTGATATCTATGGGCATGTACACAGTACAGTGTTGTCATGGACTCGCCAATGTCTACACATGTCAATGTGTGATGGTGCTGTGAAACTCACAGTGATGTATGTCTTTGCAGACAATGTGCATATCTGACTGTCTTCTTGTTTGGATCATGCACACACGTGTTTGCCACGCTCAGCCTGTGATCATTGTGTTGTTGATGTGTGCCATGTTCAACTTGCGCCGGAAGGTGTGTCAGGTACAGCAGCTAGGTATGAGACAGTAGTGTCGCAGTTTGACACATCTGCTGGATGTAATACTCACAGGCGTGCTCATGCTCGATGTGGCCATGTCCCTATGTGCAATCTCATAGTCAGATGTTGTTTCAGGGGTCCTTGCTGTGTGAAAGGGGACAAATGTATGAGTAGTGTAGCTGAAGGTGTCCCTACATGTAAGCTGCTCTGTAAGTCAATTGTGATGTCTGTCATTGTTGGCGTAGTGTCAGTCAAAACGTAAGATGTAGTGTACATCTCATGGTGTATTGCATTGACATGTGTTCACTTTCCTCTGAACTAGGAGGAGGCCAAATCTGCATCGTCCCTTCACAGTGCTGGCAGACATGGAGAATGAGGAGATCATCCGGAAATTCCGTCTGGATAGAGCCACCCTACAGTACCTATGTGCTATGTTGGAGCCCCACCTGCAGCCTCGCAGAACATATCCAACAGCTTTCACCTCAACGTCTAAGGTGCTGGCAGCCCTGCATTTTTTTGCCACTGGATCATTCCAGAACACGGTTTCAAGCGCAGGTGGGATGTTGCAACCTATGTTCAGCATGGTGCTACGGGATGTCCTGTCCGCTATGATGGTCTACAAGGACAGATATATCCATTTCCCCAAGGGGCCTGAATTGGCAGCTGTGAAGGGAGACTTCTATGCCCTTGGACACATCCCCCATGTTGTTGGTGCCATTGATTGCACACATGTTGGGCTTGTTCCACCACAGGCACGTGAGCACGTCTACAGGAATCGTAAGCATTACCACTCCATAAATGTGCAAGTGGTGTGCCAGGCGGATATGGTCATCTCGCACGTGTGTGCCAAATTTCGGCTCAGCCCATGGCTCATACATCATGCGCAACAGCATTGTACCACAGCTGATGGCTAGTCTGCTTCCTGAGCGTGCATGGATTGTGGGTGAGTATGCAGAGTCAAATAGCGTGGTGTGTGTGTGACATGCTGTCCTCTGCCACAGTGACATTACAAGGTTTCTCTGTGTTTCTCACACCTAGGTGACTCTGCATATCCCAACCGTCCTTGGTTGCTGAGCCCACTGCGGAATCCCAGGACACCAGCTGATCTCCGCTACAATGATACCCATGGGAGGACACGTCATGTGGTGGAGCGTACCTTTGGTCTCCTGAAGTCACAATTTTGCTGCCTGGACAAGACCGGAGGTGCACTGATGTACTCGCCCAGGAAGGTGTGTCAGATAGTGGTGGCATGCTGCATGCTCCACAACCTGGCCATTCGCAAGGAGATCCCCCTGATCCTGGATGATGATGAGCAGCCAGGGCCCCCGCCTGCAAACCAACCCGTGTCCAGTGACGAGGACAGTGGAGAAGAGGAAGGTGTCGACCTGCGTCAGCAGCTCATCAACCGCTACTTCACTTGAAGGTGTGTGACGATGTACGACGGACCCATTGTCTGATGATGTTGCTGTTGTTGTGTAGGTGTATGTGAGCTTTGTGACTGCATCCGGTTGCTGACTCAGTGGTGGCTGACAATCTTTTGTGGACAGGGTAGTTATGGACATCTACAGGATGTGTATGTTGGCACTGTTGCTCATTGTGATGTGTGCATGATGGATTTGCCTGATGGTAAGTATTGTGTGATGTCTGTGATGCCACACCCAGACTAATGAATCTGGTTCATTTGTGTGTTCCTAGGTCCCTTCAGCCTTTCCTTGCCTACATACATTCCATACTCCTGGTACATTGTGACCATGGTGAAGAATGCACGTCCTGAATTACAAATGGAGCTGAAACAACAACATGTGTGTAAGGTGAATTTATTTACAATGGTGACATGTGAGGGTGAGGGAACATTTACATTGGGGTGATCAGTGAAGCAGTGAGTTGAGAGTTATGGTAAATGAGATAATCGAGTAGTCACCACATTGTTGTGGAGACCCAGTCCAACAGACAGATGCCATTCACATGGCAGTGTGGGGTAGGATAGTCCAAAAAGTCAATGCAGTAGTGCAGTGGTTTGCCATCATGTCTGGCTACGTGACTGACGTCTGGCAGGTGCTTTGCCATGTGTGACTCCCAGGGTTTTCTTGGGACGCCACCGTCGTCGCTTGGCAGGGGGGGCGTCGGCTGTGGGGCCAGTGGGGTCTGAGGACTCACCCCTCTCAGTGGCCGCAGGGAAGGATGGCGAACTGTCATCCTGCGGCACAACAGGGGGAGGTGGTGGTGTTTGTGGCGCGGACCTGTCCCTCAGTACCGCCACTAGTTGCCCCAAGAGGTCCACCATTTGTCCCATGCGGGTGTCCATGGACCTCATCAGCCTGAGGAGCTCGCGGGTATCTTCTTCAGACCGGCCCCTTTGTCCCTGGGCCCTTTCATAGGCACCAAGGACTCTGTTAATGTTGTCCAGGGTTTCTGTCCCAGGCTCTGGTTGTCTGTGCCTGCCCCTCCCACCTGCCCTGCTGCCACGGACCTGTTGCCTCACCACTGTGGGCCCCTGCATCCTCTCCCTGCCCTCCTCAGTTGGTGGGGTGGGGTGGGGTGGTCATCCTCTGGGACAGGGAGAGTGTTGCGGGCAGCACTGGTGGTGGTGGTGGTGGTGGCCGCACAGGCCGTAACAGCTGGGGTCTGCAGATTGGTTGCTGTTGCAGCAGATGTGGTGGGGGGACGATGGGGTCCTGGGACCGATTGCGCCCTGGCACACCAGATGGGCCGGCTCGGAGCTCCTCGTCCAAGGAATCCTGGGAGTCAACATCAGAGAGTCCATGTTCCGGGGGGAGACTGGCTCTGCAGGTTGCTGGTACTGTCCTCTGCAGTCAGGTCCTGGTCACCTGTGGGTCAGATGGGAAATGGTCATTGTAGTGCACCCCGCAAGCTTTGTGTTAGCTGTGTATTATTCACTGTTCGTACACCACACATTTGATTCGTCATCACATTGTTGGTATGCGCACTACTGTTCCACCTGACATGATGGTGAGGTACATGCATTACTTTTCCATGGTGTGAGGTGTCAATACATACCATGCGCAACGTGCATAATTTGTGATTACAGGGTCATGTGGCCATCTAGGGACTAGGAACAAGGAGATTTTCTGTGAAGCCTCTTTGTTGATTGCTCTGCCCTAGCAGACGTTACATCTGAGCATGAACTGGACATTGTCATTTCATACATACCTTTGTCATGTTATGTGCATATCTGAATTTGTACCCCCAACAATGGTTCATTTGTTATCATATGGTCCATGCTACTCTGGCACCATGGCACTTACACATGGCATTCAGTGCTGTGCATGGTTGTGACATACTTTCTTCTACCTGTGAATTGGTGTGTCACACTTTGGATGCTGTGACAGTTTCATTTGCTTAGCTGTCTGCACACTGTGGTTGGCAATGGGATCTGTGTGTATACCTGTGCATTGAGAGGGCTGGTGTTGTCCTGTGGCACCATGCTTTTTGTGAGGGACGTCTGGGTGCATTTACTGGCTACTTACCTTTTATGTTTTCTGCATTCGGCTTGGATTTGTGACACATCTCTGTGTGTGTGTGGTGGAGGCTCCCATCCTGCTCAGGGGTGGGACAAGGTAGCATGATATGGCTACCTACCTGTTAGATTGTTTGTGGTGATCCAATGGCTGCCACATGCTTGGGGGGCTCCATCCAGCTCAGGGGTGGAACAGGGGGCATGGTGGTAGTTGTAGTGCAGGCCTCCCACCCCCACACAGCCCTCCCTGGGAAGATGGCTAACCTACCTGTTAGATTGTTTGTAGTGATCCAATGGCTGCCACATGCTTAGGGGGGGCTCCATCCTGCTCAGGGGTGGGACAGGGGGCATGGTGGGAGTTGTAGTGCAGGCCTCCCACCCCCACACAGCCCTCCCTGGGAAGATGGCTAACCTACCTGTTAGATTATTTGTAGTGATCCAATGGCTGCCACATGCTTGGGGGGGCTCCATCCTGCTCAGGGGTGGGACAGGGGGCATGGTGGGAGTTGTAGTGCAGGCCTCCCACCCCCACACAGCCCTCCCTGGGAAGATGGCTACCTACCTGTTGGTTTGTTTGTGGTGATCCAATGGCTGCCACATGCTTGTGGGGGGCTCCATCCTCCTCAGGGGTGGGACAGGGGACATGGTGCGAGTTGTAGTGCAAGCTTCACATCCCCAAACACAGCCCTCCCTTGGAAGATGGCTAACCTACCTGTTAGATTGTTTGTAGTGATCCAATGGCTGCCACATGCTTGGGGGGACTCCATCCTGCTCAGGGGTGGAACAGGGAGCATGGTGGGAGTTGTAGTGCAGGCCTCCCACCCCCACACAAAGCCCTCCCTGGGAAGATGGCTAACCTACCTGTTAGATTGTTTGCAGTGATCCAATGGCTGCCACATGCTTGGAGGGGGCTCCATCCTGCTCAGGGGTGGGACAGGGGACATGGTGGGAGTTGTAGTGCAGGCCTCCCACCCCCACACAGCCCTCCCTGGGAAGATGGCTACCTACCTGTTAGATTTTTTATGGTGATCCAATGGCTGCCACATGCTTGGGGGGGCTCCATCCTGCTCAGGGGTGGGACAGGGGACATGATGGAGTTGTAGTGCTGGCTGCCTGTACACATGCAAACCTGTGGATGTTGCCGGCTACCTTTGGGGTGGTTCCGATGGAGTGGATGTTACATCTGTGAGCCCTGTGTTGGGTTTTGCGGTGCAGATGAATGGACTTGTGCCTAGGAGGTGTAGCTTTGTAGTTGTGCAAGACAGTACATGGCAGTGTGATGGTATGCATTTGTTTGTACTTACCAGCCTGCACTCCCCCGGCTATTCCTGTTAGACTCTCTGGGTGTAGTATGGCAAGCAACTTCTCCTCCCATTCAGTGAATGTTCTTAGTGGAATGGGAGGGCCACCGCCAGTCCTCTGAGCCAGCTCATGGTTCTTGGCCCTCTTCTTCTTCTTGACTGACTTGAGATCATGCCACCGCCTCATGATCTCGTTCCTGTTTCTTGGGATGGTCCCTACTGCATTGACCTTGTTGACTATCCTAGCCCACATTTGTGTTCTGGTGGCTAATGGTGTCTGTTGGACCAGGTTACCAAACAATTGTGGTTCTACTCTGATTATCTCATCTACCATGACCCTCAACTCACTCTCAGTGAATTTTGGCATTTTTTGTGGTGCCATGGTGTGTGTTGTGCCAAGGGGTTCGAGGTGCGGGTGTGGACCTGGTGGTTGTGGTGGTGATGTGTGTGGTGTGTGATGTGCAAAGGGGTTGGAGATGCAGGTGTGGTAGTGGTGGTGGTGCTGTGTGTGGTGTGAGTAGTGATGGTGTGTTGATTTGCCTCTCCTTTGTGATCTGCTGTTGGGCCCTTCACTTCTGGGGTGTGGCAAAGGATTGTGGTCAGGGAAGGGGCTGGTTTTATACTCAGCTATGTGGGTTTGTCCAAATGGGGTATTGCTGTCAGGTGTGTTGTGTGGGTTGTCCTGGGTGTTGAAGTTTTGGGATTTGCCATGGGGGTGTGTCTTTGGGATGTGTTAGGTGTTTTTGGGGGCAGGACTGGTTTGCTGTGTGCACTTGGTGGCCTTGTTGTGTACTTTTCTTTCGGCCGCCATTTTTTTCACGGAGCGTACGCAGCGGTGGCTGTGCTCCAGCCCTTCCGCCGTATCTCCCATTCATCACTGTTTGTGGCCGCGGCGGTCGGTATCTGTGGAACGTACAGCGGTCACATCGGGGATATCCTAATTTCCCGGGCGGTGTCTCCGCTGTCCTGGCGGCGGGTTGGTGTGTTTCCGCCGTGAATCCGACTGCAGCGGTCGGGTTTTTGCCTTCTCCGTCCGCGACCAGCGGTTTTTTGGTGGCTCTTACCGCCGCGGTCGGATTTTTTCGGCAACGGTTCCTAATCGGTCCGGCGGTTTTGCCGCGGGGCCGGCGGGCGGTGGTTTTCCGCTTCCATGGCGGTCGGGGTTGTTTTCCGGCCGGCATCCTAATGGGCTCCTAAGTGCTGTCTTTCAAAGATACTAACGCTCTGGGACTCTAAAAAAGGAAAAACATTGCTCTGTATATATGTCAACTCCAAAATAATTGCACCATGTGCTACTAAATAACAATGTCACGAATCATAGAAGAACTCGATGGAACTGACCTGGTTGAAAAGAAACACCACTTGTAATTGAATTGCTGTCATGCTTTACCCCCTGCCTTTGTCCCTTCCCCGCTCCCGTCCCACCTATTGTGTCTGTGCACTTGGGTCCCGGTGCGCGGTTGGAACGTTCGTGTGTGAACGGGAGGGAGCCGTTAGTTAACGGCATTCTGTAAGACCTTACGAATAAAGAAGGTCGCATTTCCTTCCTCGGTCTGTCGCCTCATTACTACAAGCTTCTTTGGCGACGATTGCGGGATCGCACGATCCATTTACTTGAAGCACTTTGCACATCGGCGAGGCAGAGCGCTTGAGGCTTCCAGACTTTCCCTGATTGACTCCTCAATGCAACGTGGTGAGAGGGGGACTTCCTATTCCTCCCGACCACCACTGCTTTACGCCCACGCCCACTGTTCATCCCAGCTTCATCCTCTGGGAGGAGCTGCAACAAAGGGTGAGTGAGCCAGATATTACTATACTGTCCACCGGGTGTTACCTACAGCAGACACTGGAGGGAGCCAAAACACTACTTAACTCTTCATCCTGTATAAAGACTCATTGACTCTATCCACATTAAAATACTGGTACTGTGTAACCCTGGGCGGAGTTCGCGGAGTTGCACTACGCGGAACTCCGCGAAGTGCAAAAAAAACTCAGCCGCACTATGCAAAGGTCCGCAATCGTCGTAGTTCGATAGAAAAATGCCGTTCGCGGTGATTGCACAGTGCCGGATGCTTGTCCGCACTGTGCAATCATTGCAAACGACACCATGCACAGCGCAAGCAGTCCCTTCTTTCCTTTTCTGCCGCTTGAGTAGATTTTTATTCGAGCAGCAGCTTTCTCAACGCGAACGGGAAGTTTCTCAATGCAAGCGGTCTCGAGCATACGCGACCACTCGCAATGAGAAATCTGAACACCCGCGTTGAGACATCTCACCGGGATGTTGATTTTCCACGCTCACGCTCGCCAACTTGATGTTGACGATCGCGAACGAGGAAAAATCTCGCCGGGAGGTTGGTTTTCCTCGCTCGCGGTCGCCAACTTGACGTTGACGAATGCGAGCAAGAAAAAAACTCTGCTCCGCTACACAAGCGGAGTTTTTCTGAACTCCACGAGCTCCGCGTAATGCTGAGTGTGGAAAACTCCACAAACTCCACGAGCAGAGCGGAGTTCACCGCCCAGGGTTAGTACTGTGTCAGCATGGCTGGGATAATGAACGCAGTGGCCATGCCCAGCACCTTTTTGGAAGTCTCTGGGCCACCTACTTGGACACAGTGGGTTAAATGTTTTGAAAAACATCTGGAGGCAATTGATGGAACTAAATACAATGCAGCCAGGAAACAAGCTATGATGTACAACTGTTTGGGGGCAGAAGGAAGGAGATTATTTGATCACATAACTCCTATTGAAAAAGAAGAGGGGGACGAAGAGTGGAATGTGTTTATTGAAGCCAATTTGAGGATGAAGAACTACTTTGATACCACTATGAGTGTGATAATGGAGAGGTACAACTTCTACTACAGGTACCAAGCACCGGGTGAGGCAATTGAATCTTATGTTGCTACACTAAGAATGTTGGCCACAACATGTGCATTCAGAGATGCAGACGAGATGATACGCGAGCAGGTGGGGATGCGCTCCATGTGTGTGAAGGCGCAGAAGAAGCTGTTATGTCATAGGAACCCGAACCTAGAAAAGGTGATTTCCACCATCAAGAGCATGGAAAGATCAGCTAAAGGAGTTCAGTTACTGCGCAAACCTGATAACCAACAAGTGAGCGTCAATCTAGTCCGTAAGGATGAAGAATCTGCATCCAACAGACCACGCAAGAATTTCAATAGGAAGACCTCCAGCACATACAGCGCAAAGCCTAGCTGTTACCGTTGCTGATCCAATGCGCATGTGGCATCAAACAAAGAGTGCCCTGCGTGGGGCAAGGTCTGCCAGGGATGCGGACAAATGGGACACTTCCTTAAAGTTTGCAGAACTTCGCATACGAAGAAGATTTATACAGTGAATGAATCCAAATCAGAAGAAGACTCAGATGAGAGTGAACTACTGGAGAACTTGGTACTGCTGGTCGCCATCATTAACAGTGAAGATGCGCAAAACCAAACCAGGTGTAATGTCGTCGTGAAAATGTCGAGATGTTGGTGGAAACTGGATCAAGGATTACTATCTTGTCAAAGGTGTTAGGTTTGAAATTCCTATCCCTGCAACGCACTCGTTTCATGCTATATTAGGTTAGCAGTGTGTGGCTAAATGGATGCCATTTGTATTCACGTTATGCCACTGAGTTATCCCCGTAATGGGCAGGCTTCAGTTAGCGAGTGTGACTCCATTTTGCATTTCGTAATACCTAATAGGCTGCTTAGACTGTTCCTGAACTAGGCCCTATTACTCGTATTGCTCGCCTCAGCAGAACACTGTATTTCGTTATTATTTTCTCCTCTGTTCAAGGCTGTTTCTCGACTTAATAGGCCATTCTGCCCTCGCATACCGATCCGAATGTGTAGTTTCTGCTCCCACGTTAGGAGAAGCTGAGACCCAGCACCGTGGCCTTGGATCCCTGATAACAGGTACCCATCTGGCAGATGTTAGCTCATCCTACTGTGCCTCTTTGTTCATGTTCGGCCCAGGCCGGTAGTTTTCCATTGTGGGCGTGGTTGGAGGCTTCTCGGAGGAATAATTATCCACTGTAGACTGTTGGGGGCCCTGTCCCTCGGCAGACATTAGGGTGCAGGTCATGATGGACTCCTCTGCAGAGTATAGCTAATAAAGATGTAAGTTTGTGTTCTCTACTGTCTGACCGACTCTTCATTCTTGGGAAGGCATAGCAGGTGGTTGTAAGTCCCTAAGGGCCACTTCCTTCAGTTGGCGCCCGAGCGGGGACCCCGCAAGGTGATTTGCAGGGTCGGGGTGCCTCTGGTTGGTCGGGCAGATCGGGGTACCCCACACGATCAAGCTTGGTTCTCGCAGCCGCCCCGCCCATCTGATCGGGTGACTCCTCGTCTGGTGGTCACCGGCTGGGGTCCTGAATAGGCGAAACCTTGGAGTTGACCGTTTGGTCCGAAGAGTTGGCAGTGGAGAATAATTTGACTCGACCTAAGTGCACCAGGTGAGTGATTTGATTCTTGGGAAATGGTGCCATTCTTGAACGGCATGAGTCTGCGGGCTGTGTCTTGATACAGTCTCTTGACTGCCTCGGTGCAGTTTTTAGACTGCCTTGCTTAAACTGCACAGGCCAACGGGCTGTGTCTTGGTACGGTCTTTTGGGCTGTTTTGGTTTGAACTTGGTGGGTTTGCGGACCCTTTTAAAAGATACAGAGATACAATTTGCCAGACCAACTGGTAATTTGGTTTTTTCTCACAAAAGGTCTGGGGCTAGAGCCTGTCTTCTTGAACTTGGTACAGTCTCCGGACTGAAGTGGGCGGTTTGCGGACCGTTTTATTTTGGTTCTTGAACAATTGTTCTCTTGTTTATTTTCCTTCTATTATTTTCTTTGATGTTGTATTTGTTCATTGGGGATGGTGTATGTGTCTTATATTAAGATGCCTTGTTTAAGTAAGTTCGGATGTTTTGGATGTCGATGTTGTTCTACTGATGCTGAATTGGAAGAGAGCCAGCCTGCGCCTCCGGAGGGTTCACCAAATTTTGACGTATACGTCAAACAGTATTGGCCTTATTATGTTTAGCACGTTGTGGCATAAATATACAAGGGACAATGCTGAGCTGCAATGGCCACTTACAGGTTTGTTCAATGAACAAAAATTGAATTTCTTGCAGGATAAATTGTTCGCTAAAAAGAGCAGGCAGTCGATGTTTGATTCTCTAAGAGTATGGCAGAAAGAAGCAAAGCAGCGACGTATGAGAGCAGAGAAAGAGGCCTGGAAGAGACAGACGCAAACTGTAACGCAGAAAGCAGTAGCCTATGAAAGGGAAAAGATAGAGAAGGGCATAGAATGCGCAGATAGAAAGTTTTGGTTACAGTCAAATAAATGTTATGTTACTAGAGAGGAGGGTGATGATTTTGTTGAAGAGCTATTGGATTCTCGCCCTCCTCCTCCTTATGCCCCTGTACGAATATACCCGACAGTTCCGACATCCCAGTCTTCGGCCCCTAGTGCTGATCTCTCCAGTGTTTCTGCTTCTAGCACTACTGCCTCGGCCCCGGCCCCACTAGCTTCTCCTCTACCCACGCCAGTCACAGGGGCGGGTGTTGTTAGCTCTCCCGCCCTGTCTGTCGGTTCCGTATCGACTGCTACTCCCCCTTTCACCCCTACAACCCTGTCTCCCTACATGTTGATACCTGTCACCGCATCTGCTCTTTCCCCTGTGAGTGTGGCACCCCAAGGACTGTTGAAAGTTGAAACGCCTGCACGTGGGGTACATGAGGCAAATTGGGCAGCAGCGCGAGACCGCATGGAGAGAGTGTTCTGCTGTGGGTGATGAGAAAAAGCAAATGGTGGCGAATCAAGCAGCTCAGTGGGCTCGGAACTCGATCTATAGTGTGGAGGATGTGTGGAGTGTGATGAAAGATTATGAGCCATTCATACAGCAGCATGCTCTTAAGCACATGTCGGCCATGCTAATAGGACTGTGGGAACAGTGTTTTCAAGGTGTTGCCCCGCAGATCATCTATGACATACGGGACAGGGTATAATGCTACGGGTTTGGCTCCCAATGAGGTTTTTAGCAATGTAACAACACTGGTGGGTTACCAAGGCAGATTGCTCCAAAATGTTCCGACGATAGGGACACAGCACCCCATGAGAGAGGTCCATCCCATTTATCATTCTGAAATACCAGAACTGCGTGACTCGGCGGACACTGTAATTATTAGACCATGAGTCGACGCTCGGTTTCAGGAACAGTGGAGCTATACTCCTTGGAAGAGGAGTGAGGTCCTATACCTAAAGAGTCAGCTGCCAGACCCCCAGAAACACCCCACTTCATATTATAAAGAATTGACGGAGGCGGCCTCCTCCACAGTGATCGAAGTAAGTTTACAGGACTGCAATCACACACCACAAATCGGTGCATTTCTCTGAATGGTCCAACTTTTACCTCTACTAATTTGGTAAGAGGCGCCTTAATCTGCTGGTTTGAGAGTGAGACACCAACGACTTGGATATATTCACCTGAGAGAGGAAGGTTTGGAATTTCCACTGATCTAACAGTAGAACGGGTAGCTCCAGTGTCCACAAGGAATGTCACATTTGCACCATTCACTTCTCCATCCACAAATGGACCTGCCTGATCTATCTCTAGAGTTGCGCCAAGTACGTACTCTTCCTCCTCTCCTAGGCACCGTCATAAACTTTCATCCGATTCATTTCCATCCTGTCGTAACCAATACTGCGATATCGCAGCTGCGCGTGGCAATTGTGTTACCTGCTCTCCTCCATAGAATCCTGTCTCTGCACTGTATCTCTGTGGGTTTACACTCTTGGGAAGTGGTGGTTGTGGCACCTGACTCTGTTGAGTAACTACCTGCGGTTGCTGCAGCTGTTGGTAACTCACCTCACTCTGCACCTGTGGATTTAATGATTGATATTCTGTATTAGTTTTTGGAGGAAATTTATACTCGTTTCTCCAATGCCCTAACTTTCCGCAGTTGTGGCATGGCCACTTCTTCTTTGCTTCTTCTATACTCATCTGACCTTTGCCTTTACCTATATTCGGTTTGGATTTAGTTTGTCCTGTCTCATTAACCTGATTATTCAATTGAGCTTCTTGCTTTTCTGCAACTTTCACTTGTGCCCACATCGCTTTCTCTTTTAATTTACGCTGTCTACATTCAATGTCATCACTACAATATTTAGCATACCTCAACACTACGTCCACTGTACTGTTTTGCCAACATATCATATGCTGTTTAATCATTTCGCTTATTTCTGGTTTCAACCCATAAACAAATCTATATACAAAATGACTCATGTCCTACCACGATGCCGATCCTCTCACACAGCAGACAGCAGCTGCGGCGGTTGCACGAACACGAACTCGAACGCTAATCTGCTGCCCGCGGCTGCCTGCTACTCACCTCCCGTTTAACAACTGGCACCGATGTTCTGGTCCAGGTTCCCTCCACCGGCAGGCCCCCAGCCAAAGAGCTAAATGAGGTCAGTGAGGCCAGGGAGAACTCAGTGAGGCCAGGGAGAGACCCGTGGGACTCGCGGGAGATCGGCATTACCGCATGCCTGCCATTGTTGCCTGCCTCCTCCATTGCAACAACGTGCATTGACTGCCCACCTTTGCTGCAGGACATTTGTTGCAGGACATTGCTGCTCAGGACTAGCAGAAGCAGTGAGCAGAGGGGCACAAGGGCACAGAGGTCCAAGCTAGGTCTAAGCCAGCGCCCTAGACAGGGCAAGGAGAACAGAGCCATCACAGTGAAGGGGAGCAACTAGACTGAGTCTTTCTCTGGCCGTGCCTTTTGCTGAAATATTGCCGGGAGATCTTTTCTCGTCTTCTTGCTGCCCTGTTGGAGGCCAGCTGTGTAGGACATTGTAGCGCTGCCACTTCTAACTGTTATCTGCCACAACACCCCGGCGAGGACTACAGCCCCAGGGTGCACCGGTAACTCTCCAGCTGCCGCGAGTGAGGGGGAGGTGTGGTCACCGTGCATAAAGCGCTGCCTCTCCCCCCGCGGCGCGGGACGAAGCCCGGACCAAGGGCGGGCCCGTCTGAGCCCGTCAGAAACTGGCAGAGACTGGGCTGGGCCACCCCCTAACGTCTAATTTGTAAGCATTGTATTTGTAATACTTGTTGTCACTGCTTTTAAGCCACGGCTAAAATGAATAAGCGAAAGGTGGGTGTGGGTTCTGGAGCTGTGGGGACATTAGATGCGTTTCTTTCTAGGGCTGAATCAGTTTTGATCCATGAGATCCAGCTCACTGAACGCAGATTATCGCTGGAGCCTTTACAACCTTTGACCAGCTTAGTATCGATGCCCCTCCCTGAGGGCATCTCCACTATTGATGTAGCTTCACTGACTAGCCAGGTCTCACCGGCATTACCAAACCCGCAACCCCCAGATACGGGGAACACAGCCCCCACCCCCCACCCCCGATTCCCCTAAGGTACATACTAGGAGCCAAAAGCCAAGCCAGGCCCGTGATGGGGAACCGCCCTCCAAAAAAAGGAAATCTCGGGGTCCCGCAAAGTCCACCCAGCAGGTACCTAGACCTAATAAACGTAAGGCGGGCGTAAATGGGTGTGAAGGCAGTTTAAATTATAACTTTGACCCTAACAACGATTGTATAATCCCCATCACCAATGCATTAACTGACTCACCATCATGTCCATCTGAGGATGTTCTCTTCACATGGATAGAAAATAAACTCATATCCCTGATGAACCCGCTCTTAGAAAAACTGATCCTGATAGAAGGAAGGCTGACTAAAATAGAGCAGACTATTTCCAGCGCCCTGTTAACCAATTCTAATGTGCGACAGGGTGAAGGGTCGGCCCCTCAGGCGGTGAACAGAACACACTCCAGGGCAATCATTAACACTGTACCCTGCCACCCTCCCTTAGCCACTACAGCATCCATGACTAATCAACCCCTGCATTCCATCGTTAGTGGCACACACTCCACATCTCATCCGACAGCAGGGGACTTAAGCACTCGGGCCCCCCGAAACAGGGTTATTAGTAATTTTAATGCTCACACGTCCTTACATCTCCCTCCAGATGCAACACCATATACAGTCGTTTTGGCCAACGTCCCAGTGTTACAGCCTGCAGTACAGGAACACTGGTCTTCGTTGAGGAATAGGGCACTACATCTGCTGACCGCCAGGACAGGTATAAAACATGAATTCTTTTCGAACTTTAAAATGGTCCGCAGAATATCATGGATCGGTAGCGCACATACGTCCTTATCTGGGGACTGTGTGGTGGTAAGCTTTGGGTCTCCAGGGCTGATCCAACACATTTTGGATAGGGCAGGAACTCGACAAATTAAGACGGATGACATTAACATCCTCCCGTTGGTTTTTTTTTATCAACCGACTATAGTTAACAGGGGCACCAATTGGGGGGTGGCACCACAAGTTTGTGATACACCACACTGTCCAATCCCCATGTACAATCGCTTTGGCGTTCTTGCCTCCCTAGACGATATAGATTGACTTGGTTTTGATACTGATCTACCGCTCTTAGGCTCATACGATTACAGGGGTATTTGCAAGAACGGTTTTGATCCTAACCTCTCGCCCATCAAAGAACTAATTTCTAAAGGGAACTACAATTACATAGGGGCAGGACATGTGGGTGGTACCCCAGAACAGATGGAAAATGGCCTAGATGGATTGGACAGGAGTAGTGTAGCAAAGGAGGTCCATTTTTCCACCCCTCTTATTGCAGGGCTCCCAAAGTCCATTGACAGATGCAGTCAGGTGGTTATGGATAACGTCATCATCTCACATCCTCCTGCTATTTCCAGCATTTCCACCCAAGGGACTAACAAACCCAATCCATCATTAGTCTGTTGGAATATTGCTGGTCTTTCTACCAAAACCCCCTCATCTGAATGGTCTGCATTCATTGATAATTATGACATTTGGGCATTCCAGGAAACCTGGGCATTAGAACAAATTTGTTATCCAGGATTTCTAAATTTTTATAAACCAGCCCTGGGGGGACAGAGGGGTAGACCCAAAGGGGGACTTGTCATCTGGGTTAGACAGCTACTAGGTTATACAGTGGAGGAAGTCAAGACTGATAGTAGGGACATTATAGCCATTAGATTGCGGATGGGAAAGGTCCCGGATATACTGGTCATTAGTGTTTACACAAGAGGGACACCTGGGGGTAGAGGATCCAGCACTGTTGCATCTCTAGAAGGGTTTTTAGATCAGCACAGGGGACGCAGCAACCTGATAATTGTAGGGGATTTCAACTGTACCTTCGAACCCTTAGATCATGAAGACGGTAATCTCAGTATTGAGGAGGATGCACAATGGGACATTCCGTCCCTTGAGCTCCCACCCATTAAAAGATGGACCGAGTCGGCACTACAGCTGAAAGGGCTATGTCTGGAACGGGGAATAAGGGCAGTGAATGGGAGGTCTAAGTCAGACAGGCGGGGCATACATACTTTTAATAATGGTATAAGAAGCAGCCGGATCAATTACATCTTTCTTAACATGGAACTCTGGTCGTCCCTACAGGACATGGTAGTATATGAACGGCTCGAAAGTGACCACAACCCTTTAGTACTCTCTCTGCAGGTCCCTGGTCTTTCTATTCACAACTGCCAGGAAATAGAAAAGGACACAGTAGAAGTGGAGCTTACCAATGACTCCAGGAGAGTCAAATGGGCTAAGGTTGTTGTTAATGAAGGGCACTTAGAACAGATGAGGGTACTGGTCGAGCGCTCTTTAGTAATCCTCCAAAACTGCGATTCTCAGGAGGACGTAAACATAGTTATTCCGCAGGTTCATAACGAACTGTTCTCAAAACTCAAAACCTTCTTTACCAAGAAGTCAAATAAACTAAGGAAAGAACCATGTCCAAAGGCAGCCTCATGGTACAACAAACCATGTAGAGAGGCCTATAGGAGATTATCAAGAGGCATCAGACTAAAGAATATGGAAGACAAGGGCTGGGTATAAGCAAGCCCTATTACGAGCCAAAAGGGACTGGGACGAAATCCATTGGCAAAATTTGCTCAGCGCTAGCAAGGAAAAAAATATGGCCAATTTCTGGCACCTCGTCAAATGGGGGAGCGGTGCATCAAACCCAGCCCCGGTCAATCATGTCGCACCTGAGATGTGGATCTCCCATTTCGAGACCCAGTTTGCTGCAAGCAGTGTAAGCATAGTTCAATTCACCGTGCCCAACTTTACTACCACCTTGCATTTTTCTAAACAAGAGGTCCAAAACGCCCTCCAACTAATTCCGAAAGGTAGGGCCCCCGGCCCAGACTGTATACCAGCGGACCTGTTTATGCACGATGGGGATAATTGGGTGACCTACATTCAGCTACTCGCTAACGCCATAGCGAGTGGCGCTTCCATCCCGGAGTCGTGGTCTGGAGCAGAGATTATCCCGATCTTCAAAAAGGGGGATCGATCAAAACCTGGCAATTATAGGCCTATAAGCCTTATTGACTGCATCCAAAAGATCATTGCCAGGCTGGTTTTATGCAGAATCCAGACGTGGATGGATGATTCTGATATTTTGTCACCAATGCAGGCAGGGTTTCGGCCGCACACCGGCACCATTGACCAGGTTCTCAGGTTTGTGACTATCTATTGGAGGGTGGTAATTATAGGAGGGGGTACACTATTTGCAGCCTTCATTGATCTTAAATCGGCTTTTGACCTGATGACCCGCGCTAAAATGTAGAGAGCCTTCATAGATATGGGGATGCCACCAGAAATATTGGCCATTTTAACTACCTTGCATAATTCTAACTTTGCCCAGGTACGTTGGGGTATAAATGGGGAAGTTACAAACAAGTTCCCAATATCTAAGGGGGTTCATCAGGGGTGTGTTCTTGCCCCGACCCTGTTTTCCCTCTTCATCAACAGGGTCGTGGAATACTACTCAAACTATCCCACAGATGCCCCTACTCTAGCAGGTCTGAAGATACCCCTGTTAATGTTCGCGGACGATACTCTGATATTATTTAAGACCCAGAGAGGGCTCCAGACAGCCCTTACCAGGTTCGAGGAGTTCTGCCGCGATCATGACCTTGAGGTTAACGTGGAGAAGACCAAGTTTATGGTTCTCCATAATCGCAAGGCCATTAAAGGGAGTGTCTTTATGAACAAAGTCCAGCTAGAGCAGACTGATGTTTTTACGTATCTGGGAATCACCTTAGGAAGGAAATTAAACTGGAAACCCCAGATCGATAAGTTGGCTCTTAAACATGCCCAATTAACAGGAGTCCTTATGAAGGAGCAGAGACTATCCCACACAAAACCAGTGGCTCCTGTCATAAAGATTTATAAAACTAAAATCAGTACCTCGGTTCTTTATGGGGCGGAGCTGTGGGGCTTTGAAGATCTAACATCCCTGACTGCAGCCCAAAACAAGTTTGTGAGAGCCTGATTATGTCTCCCATCATCGACTCCACTGATGCCTCTTTATCTTGATTTGGGCTGCAATCTAATTGAGGACATAGCCCGATTTAGACCTGTGGCTTATTGGAGAAGGCTATGGGTTACCCCCGAACTGGCCCTGTACGCCCAAGCTCTTCTTGAAACCAGGCGGGCTGACAGCTCATGTAAGATCTCCTGGTTGAGAAGGATAAAAGATACCCTGGGTGACATGGGATGAGCAGCTTATGGGATAATCCCGCAGGTAACTCTTTCCCTTCAAAGAAAGAGTTTAAGACAGCCTATTGGAACATGACTATGACGAAATGATTCTCATCCATAACGAATCCTACCCTGACGAGGGATTTTCTGGAGAACAAACATGAGTATTTGTACGAACGTTACTGGGATTTTATCACTGTACCAAAAGATAGGAAATTGTACCACCAGTTCAGAGTGGGTTCACTTCCCATCAAGTCCTTTACATGTAAATGGCACCCTCGGAATGAAGACATTTGTATTGTATGCCCATCACAGAAGGAAACAATAGCACATATTCTGTTTGTTTGCCCTGCCTACAAAGCCCCCCGAAACAGATGGCTCAAACCAGTCTGTTTAAATCTTGGAACTAGGTCGGGCGCGGAGGCACTAAGGATTTTAAAGTCAGATATATGTGAGTCTACAGTGATTGCCCTCGCTAAATTTCTGGGATGGATGTGGGCCATTCGTGCAAAACTGACAAGGACAATGTAGCAGTGAATATTTTTTTTACTGTCTCTAGCACTCATGAGTCATGACCCTATAGCTGCTTTTATCCCTTACTGATTACGTACATAGATTTGCTTCCCACAACTGAATGTTTTCCAAGATGGCATATTAATGGTTTTATGTAACTCACTTTTATTCTGTTTTTATTATTCTTATTGTTAAATGTTTTATACCTGTGATTTAGTTTGTCATAAACTTTACTATATGATGGATTTTAATGGTTTATAATATGAATTTCTAGATTTTTATCAATGTATAATGTCTTTAATGATTTGACAATCGAAATAAAGACCAAATTGATTGATTGATTGATTGATTGACTCATGTCCTTCTCATTCAGAGTCTCATAACCGCTATACTGTTTGAAAACCAGAAGTAGCCTCTCATAGTAGGCATGTACAGACTCCTTACTCTCTTGCGTAATTCTGTCAATTTTTACCCAATCAGTTTCTTTGGGTGGAATTTTGTTTTTCAAAAAGGTAATAACTTGGTCATATTTCCTCATCACTTCTGGTCCTGGCGCTCCTGTTTTTGCGTCTCTTGGGTATTCTACTGTTGGCCAATCAATGGTAATTTTACATTCTGTCCATAAATCGGCTGGCACTACAATGTCAAATAATCCATCCAAATCTACCCACAACACCTTCGAAACTTTGACAAACCTTTCCACTTGTCTGTACCATTCTACAGGCTTTTCTCTCAATTTTGGAAAGTCATTTGTAAATGATAGTATATCTTGTCTGGACCATGGGACATGTACATAACTACCTCCTGGGGTTTCTCTCATCGGATACTCCCTTATAACTGAATCGTTGTCTGTCACCGCAAAAGCCAAAGATGCTTTGTCGGTTGTTCTCTCATTTCTTTTAGTCCACCTGCTTCTCCATCTGTCCACATCACCCCATTTTCTCAACAAAACAATCAGTTCTTTTATCTGGGTTAACCGTCCTGATGTGTTCAGATTTTCTATATCTTACTCACAAAAATCTACCCTATACGGTTTCTGCAAACTCATGACTTTTACAAATTCCACTCCTAGTTCATTCGCTGTCTCTTCCAATTTGTCATGTAAATTTCTAGCTCTCCAAGTAATGCTCTTACACAAGAACATTATCTCGTCGTCCTGATATGTTTTCAATTTTTCTGTACCAATAGTCCCTAAAATTAACTCTTCCATATCTATCTTTAGCCTGATTACATCTAATGGTTTCGGTTCTGTCTCCTTCTTTTGCAAGTTTCTCATCCATTCACTTAATTCTTCTGGAGTTGGACCTACAGGTGTACTATTTATTTCTATCCAGTTTCTATTCCTCTCTGGCGTTTCAGATGCAGACTCGGTTCCCATAGGAATCCTCCTTATCTCACTCTCATTTACTGTCAGGTTAGTAGGTGGGCTCGGTCTATATGAGCTGACCAAATTTCTTGCCCCTTCAGTTTCTAGTTCCATCCCTTCTCTAATTCTTTGCAAATTTGAGTTCATGGGGATGACTAAGGAATGCTCATCTATTTTCTGGTTTTCAAAAACTGGTATTACTGGTCCTATAATGTCACTGGCACAGTCACAGCTTCCATGTTCATTGTTAGCTCTCTTATTTTCTCAGTCAATTCTTTTGTAGTTTTTGCTAACTCGGCTGCATTGCCTCTATCATACTCTTCACTTTGTGGGGTCTTTAGTTGTTCATTTGACCTATTTATCTCGTATCTTTGTTCTGGACTTTTATTCCTCCCAGTTTCCATTGGCGGTGCATTAGGTGTCACCACCGCAGAATGATGTTGATATGGAGGTGGGTTTCTGTTTAAAATATCTTCCAGCAACTCATCCTCTGTCTCGCTACCTCCATACCCGTACCTCTCTGTAACTGTATGTTTCTTTTTCTCTGTACTCTTCCTTCCTGTACCCTCTTCAACTGTAAAGGCTGGAAACAAACCCTCTTCATGTTAGCATATCTCCAACGCTTCATCCTGTCCTCATGATTCACTCCCCATAACCTTCCAGGAACTAAACTATGATTCTTTGCACCTCTGTATCTTTCTCGTTCATACATCTCGTCTTCCCATTCACCTAACGCTTCAAACTGTGTCGGTCTAGGTCTTGGCTCAAGCTCCATCATTTTCTCTATCAAATTTCGAAGTACCGCTACACTAAATGAACCATTCTCTGGAAAAGCCAATACTCCATCATTCTGAGTATATTTTGTCCAATTTTCTAACCAAATGCAAGTATGATAACCGTATTTCAGCATCATATGAGAAGCTGGCTGTAGCATAGTGCTTATTACTTGTATTCATTTGTCCCTTTGCTTCTCCATTGCACATGTCATGCCTGCTATTGTTTTCCTTTGAGTAGCACCATGGAGATGGAATCTTGAATGTTGGAAAATGAGTCAGTTGCACCTGGCTCCTGCTGGTTGATGGATGGGACTTTTCATTCTCTGGATTAAACTTACTTCTTTACTACAATGGCTTCTTCAATGATTTGATCACTTAATTTTACACTGGCGACGAGTTGCTGAAACCAACCCTGCGTTTCCAGATGAAGCAAGATCAGTCCCAACATCACTTTTAAACCAAGAAAAAGAACTTCTTCCTAAACCAAGAAAAAGGACTTGGAGTTCTCTCTTCAGCCTACCTATTTCTCACGTGAGTGTTCACCAATTTACATTTGGGAAACTGAGCATCCGCCACATGCCTCACCTTTAGTTTAACTTTGAAGGGTTGGGAGGCTTCGATGTGGGCTCATGACATTTAATCTCTGTACTCTCTCTTTACATTGACTCTTTTGTTGTTAAGGAGAGTCAGAAATTGAGATTTTGGTCTGTGATTTATCCTCACGTTAAACTGACTTTTACTCCGGTTGGAGCGTAGCTAAGTGTTGCCAATTTGGTGCAATATTGGAAACGGACACTTTCGGAGTGAGTTATTTCTTCGTTGTAACTTATTTGGTCAGTGTCTACCCCCACGTAAGACTGCCTGCTACTTCTCCTGCTCTTTGTCTAAGTACTGCCAACCTTGCGCATTATTGGAGTCTGACATCTTCGGAGAAAGTGTTTCCCTACCTTTCTCGTTTGGAGATCAACAACGGGGCAACGTTCACTTGGTCTCATGCTTCTTCCTCGCGGCCCCACTTGGAACTTCGGCGTCCTCCTGCTTCTAGATCTCTGACATCTCTCTGCTCGTGAGGCGTTGAGGTCCAACCT
This sequence comes from Calotriton arnoldi, assembly GCA_963921515.1. Classification (NCBI taxonomy): domain Eukaryota; kingdom Metazoa; phylum Chordata; class Amphibia; order Caudata; family Salamandridae; genus Calotriton; species Calotriton arnoldi. Next base: position 73,635 of record CAWUFW010017856.1, read on the forward strand.
ACGTCGTCATGTTACGCTGCACGCTACGTGCGTAACGTGGCGGCCATTTTGGGAGTATTTTAAGCGTACTGTAAAGAGTGTTGCAATTGAGTGCACTAGTTTACGCTAATATTTCGGCGTTAGCGACTTCCTGAAAACGGAGAAATATTAGCTCACTTAGCGCTCCTGTCACCGCTGCGCTTATGCTTTGATTGAAGAGGCCCATGGTATTTACACATTTTCTTTGGAATTGTTGATACTTATATTCTCAAAAAAAAGGGAGAATGCATATTTTATTTACTTGTAGAATGATTTAGTTGGGAAGATCTATGGCAATTAATTCCTATTTTCTTTCACATTTACATTGTATTATGAGTAACTTTTACATCCTCATCTAGAGAAGTACTACTACTATATTTATTTGCATCATGCAGAATGTTGCCACACCCCCATTCTTTTTATCTTCACCCGGTGATCCACCCATCAGGTGGCAAAAGTGGAAGAAGGTTTTCGAAAGGTATGCCAAAGTATGTGGCACTAACCTTAGTGCGGAAAGACGGACTGCACTTCTTCTACATTGCCTTGGGTCAGAAGGACAGGAAGTTTTTGATCATCTTCCAGATATTGATGACTCTAGTTTAAATGAATATGAAATATGTATTTCCAAGCTTGACAAGCATTACTTACCTAAGGTAAGCACGATTCTTGAGAGATATCATTTTGGCCGCAGGAAACAAAATGATGGTGAAACAGTGGAGAATTATATCACAGCCTTGAGGAAATTAGGGTCAACCTGTAAATTTGGTGCTTTACTTGAAGAAAGAATTAGGGATCAGTTCATGCTAGGGTGTAATGTACAAAAAGTAAGAGATGATATTTGGCAAAAGGATGAACCTGCGTTGGAAGAGGTCATTACCATTGCCAAACAAATTGAGCATTCACAGAAGTGTGTAGAAATTATCACGAAACGTGAAAATGGCAGTGAGGTTGTACATGAAGTAAAGACATCTTCTAAAGGGAACCTTGTTAAAAAGGGTTTTAAATCTAATACTGAATCAAATGTCTTTCGCTCCTTTCAGAAACCTAGTTTTCAACCTAAATGTTTTCGATGTGGGAATCTCGGTCACTTGGCAAATGACAAGAGGTGTCCTGCGTTGAAAAGCACTTGCTCCAATTGTAAAAAGGTTGGTCACTTCACGGCCTCTTGCCGAATAAAGAAAACCAAAGCTAAAGTCAATTTGATTACTCAAAGTAGTTATGCGGGGGATGATTCTGATTCAGATTTTGACTGTGGGCAAATAGTTTCACAGATTACTAATAATAGTAAGAAAGGTCCTTTTGATGAGATATTGGTTGAAGGTAAGGGGACTCGTGTACTCTTTGATTCTGGAGCAAAAATAACCATTGTTTCAAGACAGTTTTACTCCCAGTACTTAAAGGACAAAATTAAGATTTTCAGAGCTGATATCAAGCCTTTTGCTTATGGTGGTGAACCTATAAAACTCATAGGGTATTTTCAAGGTTTGATAGAATATAAAGGGAGGTTCATTTCTGGTAAGGTTTATGTTTCCCACAAAGGCGATAGCATTTTGAGTTGGTTTAATCAGAGGGATCTGGGTGTTATGTTGGATCCTAACAGTAATCCTCCCATTTTGTTAAAAGAAGATTTTAATGTGAATAAAATTGACACCAATGATGGTGAGGCTGTTTACACTGCCAATCTCAAGGCCTCCATTCCCAGGGTGTTTAGCAGTGAACTGGGGTGTCTTCGAGATTATGTACATAAGATCAAGTTAGTGTCAGGAGCTGTTCCAGTCTCAAGTAAGGTTCGTGGTGTTCCATTCTCGGTGAGGGAAGAAATGAAAAAACAGTTAGAAAAATTGAAGTCTGATGGCATAATTGAAGAGGTTGAGGGGACCCAATGGTTGGCGCCAGTTGGCGCAGCACGCAAATCTGATGGTAGTCTCCGTTTATGTATTGACTTGAGAGCCCTAAATAAACAAGTCATTGTTGATAGGTACCCACTTCCTAAAATTTCAGATATGCTCATGTTGTTGAAGGATGCAAAAGTATTTTCAACAGTGGATCTCAAATCGGCCTATCATCAGATTAAATTAGATGATGACTCGAAAGATTACACCGCCTTCATTACTCTTTTCGGAACCTTCAGATTTCTTAGGTTGCCGTTTGGTTTGGTGTCGGCGGCGTCAGTCTTCCAAAGAGCGTTAGAAAAGGTATTGCGAGGTCAACTTGGTGTTAAAATATATCAAGACGATGTTTTGATTTTTGGAAGTGATGAGAGGGAACATGATCTAAGGTTAAGACAAGTGCTGGAGAGGTTTAGTCAACATAACCTCACGGTCAGGCTGGACAAATGTAAGTTCAGAAGATCTTCCATTAACTATCTTGGTCACACCATTTCTAAGAATGGCGTGGAACCTAAGCAAGAGCTAGTAGAAGCTATACAAAACTTGGCAGCGCCAACAAATAAGGAAGAGTTAATGAAATTCCTGGGTATGACCGAAAACTACAGTAAGTTTGTGCAAGGGTTTGCTGAGAAAAGTGTTAACATGCGAACTTCGTTGTGCAAAGGAGTTGATTTTGAGTGGTCATCACAGTGTGAAGAAGAGTTGAACAATTTAAAGGGACATCTTAAGAAAACTCCTAAGCTAAGGAGTTTTGATCCCTCCTTGAACTCGGTATTAATCACTGATGCAAGTATGAAAGGGCTTGGAGCTGTTTTACAACAAGAAAAAGGTGACATGGTCCACGTGATATTATTTCTCTCTAGAAGTCTAAAGGGGGCAGAACTTAGATACTCTGTCATTGAAAGAGAAGCTCTGGCCGTGCACTGGGCCACAAAAAAATTAAAAAATTTGCTTTGGGGTACCAAATTTAGTGTGAGAACGGATCACAAACCCTTATGTGAAGTCTTTAATAAAAAGGGTATGGATGCTATTTCTAGCAAAATATCTAAATGGGTTGTGGCTCTTCAAGCTTATAATTTTAATGTTGAGTACTTGCCCGGGGCACGCAATTGCATTGCGGATACTCTATCAAGGCTTGTACACTCGAATGAAGACGATGTTGAGCATGAAGATCTAGAATTGAATGAATGGGTGTGTAACATTGAACACAATGGAATAAAGGAGGACAAGTGGAGAGAGGATGTGGATCTTAAAGAACTGTGTTCTTTAATCAAAAAGGGCTGGAGTAAAAAAGTTCATGGTAACTTAGAAAAATAAAATATTGGAACGTCAGACATGAATTGTCTGAGGTTGATGGCCTCATCTTCAGAGGTTCCAAGTTGATTCCTCCTTTGGTGTTTCGAGGGGAGTTAATAGAACTGGCTCACCAAGGTCACCAGGGTATGTCTAAAACCAAAGAGAGACTAAGACTTAATTACTGGTGGCCAGGAATCGACCTTCAAGTTGAGCGATCTATTAGGGAGTGTATACCATGTACTTTAAGTGAAAAAATATCAAACCCAGGGTTCAACCCATGGTCATCAGGGAGTGTCCTAAAGGTCCGTGGCATGAACTAGCTCTTGACATTTTGGGTCCTGTTACTGGTGATGGTTGTGAGACGTATGTTTTTGTTCTTATTGACATGTACTCCAGGTGGCCTGAAATCAAATTTACTAAATCCATTGACTCTAAACATGTTATTTCCTTTCTAAAAGAGGTTTTTACGCGCGAAGGCCTTCCTGGGTTTTTATTGACTGATAATGGGGTGCAATTTGTGTCAGCTGAAATGGAGGAGTTTTTACAGCAATGTTCCATCAAGCACAAATACTGTTCACTTTATCATCCGGAAACGAATGGTATGGTGGAACGGTATATTCGTGTGCTTAAGGAAACCATTTCCATGTCAAAACAGAACGGGCTGGATTGGAAAGGAGAAGTGAACAAAAAGGTTGAGGTATATAGGTTCACCCCTCATGCAACAACTGGACGTACACCTTTTGATTTACTTAAAGGGAGACATCCTAGCACTCTGGTAGCGCCTTTTTGGGTTAATGATGTGGAATCTAAGAGAGAGAATGTGAATGTGCCTTCACAAGATCTGTGGAAGTACAAAGAAAAAGAAAAGGTTGTTGCGCGTAAACAAAGGTATGATGTCAGGAAAGCTGTCAAAACCACTGTTGTTAATGTAGGTGATTTGGTCATGATCAAGGCTTCCATGGGACGGAAGGCCTCTGGCTTATTTCTAAAACCTCACAAGGTTGTCAAAGTGTTAACTAATGCAATTAAGACTGAAGATTCTCGCATCTGGAACCTCAATAGGGTCGTTGTCATCAAAAACACCTCTATATTGAGGAATAGTTCTGTGTCCAATCCATCAGTTGATACATTTGGAAGTCTTCCCTCCACTTACCAGAGGGAGAGACATGCAAGAACCAGAATAAAACCTTCAAGATTCAAGGATTTTGTAATGAACATTTAAGGTTTTTCTCATCATTCACATGCAATTTTTTTTTCTTCTTTGTTTTTTTGTTTTTTCCTGTTTTTCTCTTGATCTCTGTTTTGTATAGAGGGAAGGTGTGTAGCATAGTGCTTATTACTTATATTCATTTGTCCCTTTGCTTCTCCATTGCACATGTCATGCCTGCTATTGTTTTCCTTTGAGTAGCACCATGGAGATGGAATCTTGAATGTTGGAAAATGAGTCAGTTGCACCTGGCTCCTGCTGGTTGATGGATGGGACTTTTCATTCTCTGGATTAAACTTACTTCTTTACTACAATGGCTTCTTCAATGATTTGATCACTTAATTTTACACTGGCGTTTTCGGCGGAGGAATTACCTGTCCCTCTCTAGTCACTACCTTTTTGTCTTTCTTAAAGAAGTTCTTAATTTTTGCCATCCATTACGGTTTCTCTCGACAATATTCATAATAATAAGCCCTATTTCACGATTTTTCTCCCTTCTGCAAGCTCGTAACTCTGCTCTGTTCTCTATGTGCTATTCGGACCTATCCCAGCGCGTCTCACACCAACGCACCAATCCGAAACTTCTACGTCACTGCTTTTCAGACCAATGCCAGCGCGTCTCACACTAACGCACCAATCAGGGCGTCTTCCGTGTTTCTAATGCACTGGCCAATCCCAGCGCGGTCTTTTGTCAACGTCAGTTCTACTCCTGACCCCTCCTTTACAAAATTTATCGGCAGTTTGTTCCCGACTATATTTTATTAGTTATGACATAAAACACATTTCCATTGTCTGTTTTCGCTAAACAAAAGTGATAGTTTACTCTATCTTGCAAGAATACAGTTCCGTTCGATAAGTGTAGCACTTCCCTCTACCTTACCCTTCTTTCAAGCAAGAGGTAAACCCGTTTCTCTGGGGATAAAACACATGTGGAGACTACACTGCTCCTGAGAATTAAGGCCAGAGTTTCACAAGAAAACATGTTGCTATTTTCACTCATACACGTTTTATATAGAAAATGTCCCTATCATAACACAACCTGTGTTATCACAAATTTGAAAACCAGACAATGCACTATTCCATGTGACTTCCCTTGCCACACGTGTCCACTTCCTACTTCCCGGAAGCTTCAAAATTTTCGACTTACATATAACGTAATACAATTCGACATGAAGTGTTAGACATGAAATAATCAATGATCACCAAACTAATCTATAGTAACCATAACTCTGCTACCAAGAAATCTGATCCAGCGCGACTAATATAATTCCTTCTCCTTTGGACATGACATCCAGGTTGAAACACTCTTTTAACAACTATACCAATATGACGGTGGGGCCCATAACACCGCATAAACATTCACTCACCCAAATATTCCCTGGATCCCATCCACTTTCACCTAGGAGAAAGAGTTAAGACTGCTGGAGGAAACGGGATACCTTTTTAAAGTTGACAAGATATTTTCTTAAACATCATACATAATTAGTTTTAATCCTGTCGGTTCTAAGACATCAAGGTATTCCGCTCTTTGGTCGATGGACCAACTAGTAAGAATAAGTTGATGGTGATTAAGACCAGCTCAATCACATTAAAACCTATTAAAACATTACACTTATTATTGAGCTAAAGAACCACAGACTCGTAGTTTTAATTATAATAAAGTTTATCTACTTTCTTCAAATGCATGAATAAGTTTCAATTTTATTAATCAGTTTAATACGTTTCAATATCATTATAAGAAATAAACTTTAAAAAGAATTTATGCATACCCCTTTTAGATGAAGAATAAAAGTTCGCCAAGGCGGATAAATTGCAGATCACAGCATAGAATTCCCAAAAACTGACTGTCTGTGCCGCTAAACAGGCCTCCTCGACGGACCTCCTATACAGGTTTCCCGCATCGATCTCGTTCCTTCCCAGTCAAGTTTAAGCTAAAAATTATTAATTATATTAAGAAAAATGGCCTATAGAAAATAGCAGCAGTTCTCCAGCGGCAACGTCCAGTGCTCAAACATTATGCATGAATAGCGCTCCTCCTACCTAAGAGTAGGTCCTCTTATACCCTATTACTAGCTTACTAAACAGAAAAGTTGCAATCTTTGGGGGCGAGCATCGTGCTAATTGGTTCATTGGAGGGGTGGCAAGCATCACCTCATTGCCCTCCTTGCTCAAACCAGTTCTGAAATTGTCTATAATTTTGTCCTTTCTCACGCCTTTAGGGTAATAGCAATCCGATTGACATTTCATCAAATGTGTCTTTTCTTTTGTAACTTTATTTTAAACAGTCCATTGTTAATTCACAGTTGCTTGTCTCCAGTTCTCACAGATTCCCGCTGAGTCCTTCTTGGCACTTGCTTGGTGTCAGGTTAAGCTGACCTTGACACTTCTCACTCTGGGCTCTACTTGTAACCACGTGATATGTTTCTGCGGCTTTCTTCCGCTTGGAAGCCATCTTTGCATCTGCGCATTAAGCCCATCTGCCTCGGCAGCCATTTTTACAGCACGGCCTAATAGGCCCGAACGAACTATCATGAAAACAAACACAATCATAATTAAAATAGAGAAAATAAGCCTTTTCGTTTCCCACCCGTCATTCTAAGTACCCCAATTAGGTGTTACCTAGCAAAAGCGACATGCAAAGCCACGTTTACTTACCATCCGCATTCTTTTGCCACAAAACAATTTACTACATAGCACAAATCATGCAATATCACTCTAATTAATACGCAAACCTTTATATTAATATTATTCCACTTTTACAATTGTAAGTAGGTTAACTTTTGCACATAAATTGCCAGTTACCACTTATGTATAATGTCTATAAGAGACGTAAAATGTTGATTAGTCAGTCAAACAATTAATAACATTCATTTATTAGCATTAATATTAGGGGGTTCCAAATTTTTTTATTTACCTTGCTCCATCAACTGCAAAGGGGGTCATAAATATAGCCACATGCTCACTGCCCTGACTTGTGTGAAAGTTTAGCAAATTTGCCCCTATGTTCGGGATCTTAGCAAAAGCAGCTCAACTTTCCATCCTTCCAGTATCGATGTAAAGAGTAAGACGGCCTTTCAGATTGGCTGCGAACTGTGAAAGAACGCAAGTCTTCAGCGTCACAAGGCTGAGCGTAACACCCACTATCCCCACAATCCTTTGCGTCATATCTACATACAAACCTACATTGAAGTTCTCTTTCATTCTTATGGAAAAATAAACTATTTGATTGATTTATATGTACTAATATGTGTTGAGCGTTTACTACGATACTATGTATTGTTAATTGCAAAAAACTGAAATCACACAACATTATTATCAGATGGTTAAAAATATTTGATAAATCTTTCTACAATGATGAGACAGTTCAAATTGACCTTGATTCAAGTAGTTGTTCACTGCACTTTGTGTGGCAGTGATAGATAATTATCAACATTTTTTGTAGGCGATTCAAGAATCATCTAATATTAACCCCTTCGATGCTCATGACGGAATGTTTCCGTCATGAGCATCGGTGCCCCTGTGCTCATGACGGAACCAGGGGCACGAAATCCCTCTGCTGCAGACAGCAGAGGGATTTCTATTTCACCCTTGGGAGCTGGGGAAGAGCTTCCCCAGCTCCCGAGGCCCCCTCCCTGGTTTCTGTGCCATGAGGATCAGCGCGCACGTCGTGCTGTCCTCATTGCACAGAAACCGAAACTGAAATGAGCCTTTAGGCTCATTTCAGTTTCACTTTCTATGTGCTCAGGGGGCTATCTCAGCCCCCCGGGCACGTAGAAAGACGGGAGAGGTATCATTGGAAAGGGGAGGGCGATCCCCAAGCAGGGATTCACCCACTAGACACCAGGGAGGGGGGAGCGGCCCCTTGGGCAAGGGCTTTGCTCCCCCAATTTTGTTTTGGTGCGATTTAGTCTTTTTGCCCCCTGTGGAGCAGATGGGGGCAGTAGCCCCAATCTGCCCCCGGGGGCAAAAAGCCCACTAGACCCCAGGGATATTTTTGTTTGCCGCATAATTTTTAGGGTGGGGTTGCCCATAAAGGGCATGTCCATGCCCCACCCCGCAAAATTTACAGCCTTTCTGCCCCCTGGGGGCAGTTGGAGGCAGTAGCCCCCAATCTGCCCCCCCGGGGGGCAAAAGCCCACTATACGCCAGGGATTTTTTTTTAATTATAATTTGTGGTGGGGGCTGCCCAATATGGGCATGCCCATGCCCCCACCCACCCCCGCAAAAATGATAGCCTTTCTGCCCCCCTGGGGGCAGCTAGGGGCATTTTAATTAGGGTGCAGTTTCCTGCCGCTAAAACGGCGATAATTTTAACGTGCGTCTTGCTAATATGCCCCCAAATGCTTTCATCTGTAGCCCTTTTTTCGCATTTTTTCCCCAAAAAACTAAATTTAGCTGTATTTTGGCTAATTTCTGGGTCCCCTCCAGGGGAATCCACAAACCCTGGGTACCTTTAGAATCCCCATGATGTTGGAAAAAAAGGACGCAAATTTGGCATGGATACCTTATGTGGTCAAAAAGTTACAGGGCCCTAAGCGCGAACTACCCCAAATAGCCCAAAAAAGGCTTAGCACAGGAGGGGAAAAGGCCTAGCAGCGAAGGGGTTAAGTTAAGAAAGTGAGATATTGTGGTACATTAATTACTTTAATAAGACAGGGACACATACATGTATAAAATTTGTAATAGTGTTTTAGTAAACCCTGGGCATAAACAAAGCATGCAAAGTTTGTGCTACTATGCATAGTAGAGTGAATAACTGTACTAATCAAGGTAGTAGCAGTAATATAATAAACTCCTTCAAATGCTTTGATAAAGCAATTTTCTATGCTAAAAAGCATATAACCAATTCACAAAAATGAATTTTGACAATAAAATATCAAGCAATGAGAGAGGTGATGATTTTGGAGTCCCCTAACCTAGGGGAGGACCAAGCAGATGCCTTGAACACAAAAAGCATATCATGTGAACGATTCAATGGTGGTCCCTTCCTCCTAGGACCACCCCAAGCACAGTTATGGGCAAAAATACAATCCCAACCAAAGGCCCTGCAAAGCATTATGGGACGAGATAAGCAGTGGGCAGTGAATATTATAGTGTTCAATATCAAAATAATTCTACAAAGAGCTGCAGTTCAACTAGTCGTTACTAGGTGTCCCTCACGAGTCAAATGCAAAAGCATTGAAATTATTAATACATCAAGCTGCAGTTCCACTAGTCGTTACAAGATGTCCCTCACGAGTCAAATGCAAAAGTATTGAAAACCTTTCATGAAGCTTTTGCATTTGACTTGTGAGGGACACCTAGTAACGACTAGTGGAACTGCAGCTCTTTGTAGAATTATTTTGATATTGGATACTATAATATTCACTGCCCACTGCTAATCTTCTCGTCCCATAATGCTTTGCAGGGCCTTTGGTTGGGATTGTATTTTTGCCAATAACTGTGCTTGGGGTGGTCCTAAGAGGATGGGACCACCACCGAATCGTTCAATAAGATGTGCTTTTTGTTTTCAAGACATCTGCTTGGTTCTCCCCCTAAGTTAGCGAGGATACCAAAATCATCACCTCTCTCACTGCTTGTTAACTTTTTGATTTCATTTTAATAAAATGATTGTATGCATTTTTTGCATATAAATACAGAGATATTTATATTTTCTCAATTTGCACTGTACAAGATGCTTTTGGTAATTATTGTGCAGTGCAGTTAAGCACACAGCTAGCTACGTGTAGTTGAAGCTGTACTTCACGTAGCTCCGAACGATTTTACATGTAGCGAGGGTGCAATAGCTAGAGGTCAGGCTCCTTCACTGCAAACAGGCAGCACGGTGGGTTCAGCGCCTGTGTCGCCGCCGTCTCCGCTGCCTGGTACAGAAACTGGCTCCTGCTTTGGGTTGTGGGTTCAGGTCCATGTAGAGGGGCCACTGACCTGTCTGCATGAAGGTTCTGCATGTAGCACCTCCCTCTCACTGGACTCCAGTGATTCTTCCTAAACTGCTTTAATTTTTTTTCTTGTAATATGCTGCAGGCACCGTGATTAGCACCTATTAACTCCCATTCTCCCCCCCCATCTCCCTCTCCCCCCCCCACTACCCCACATGGTCACACACCGTTACCACACCACCTCCTTGTCACCTGTGTGAAGGAGGTAAGATGGGGGTAATTCAGGAAGGGGTGCGGGGGGAGGGGAGCCACAGAAATGTTTGTATTCTGAGGCAGTCACCGGGGTGGTAGCAACTGACCTGTGAGTAGAAACGGACCCGCTGCTGATTCTTGCTGCAGCAGCCTGGGTGCCAGATGTGATTCCGCTCTGGGCACTATCTGAGCTCTGGGGGGAGGAGGGTGAAAAAGAGAAGCCGTGCTATTCCTCAGAGTGTAGAACGGTGAAATGGGGAGAGGGTGCATTGTGCTTTCTAAAACAGAAGGATGAAATGAGGAGTCGCTGGATTAATTTCTACAGAAGGAGGGTGAGGGGGCTTTGCTCTTTGTTAATCAGACGGTACAAATAGAGGCTGCATTGTTCCTTGTAGAGCAGGCAGTGTGACAGGGAGAGGGAATTATTCCCCATACAGCAGGTGAGGGGTTTAAATAGGAAAAGGCTGCACTATTCACCTTATATAAGGTGTACAGTGAAATGGGGGTTTGGGGGGGCTCATTATTCCATAAAGGGTAGTAACATTCATCCTATGAGGTCCAGACACACCTGCTCTGCTGCATGTGGTGCTGGAGTACGTGTTAATACTTGATGAAAATGGCAAGCTTGTATTTTAAACATGAGATGACTTTGTTACCGAATTATTAAGCTAATATAGGGCAAGGAAATGTGTACAAAAATGGCAACTTGGGGGCAGATTTACAAGAAACTGATGCATCTGTAGAGATGCGTCACTTTCCCTGTGCCAGCCTGCGAAACCCTTGCGCCACCATGGATGCGCCGTATTAATAATACAGCACACCATGGCGCAAGGATTGACAGATGCATCAGAAATTCTGACGCATCTGTTGGCCCAAAAGTCACGCATTGCTGGAGTCATGTCACAAGCACGATGCAACTCCAGCAATGCATTTTAAGGCCTATACTTATTATACTGCGTCAATCCTTACGCCTGCTTGAAGCAGGCGTAAGGTTTTGACGCAGTGGCGTCCTAGAAGTGGCGCAGTAAAATCTTGTAGATTTCACTGCGTCACTTTTATGAGGCTTTCCTGCGTGGGAACGCCCACCCTGCATACATTATACCTGACGCAGGTATAATGTGGCGCAGGGCTTTACAACGTGACGCATCTCCCTAGATGGGTCACTTTGTAAATTGGCCGCATTGTTTAAGCCGCCACTGCATCACAAAAGTGACGCAACGGTGGCGCAAACGTGTCGCAAGGGGCTTGTAAATCTGCCCCCGATGTTTAGGGGCAAGATCATTCTTTTAGCGTCCTTTAGTAAATGTCCTTATTATGATGATAATTTGGGTTGACACCTACGGCTCATGTTATTTCCTTGGTGCCAGAGGCCCCTTAAGGTTCATAAAGACTTGGGGCCGCGACTTAGTGGAGCTCCGAACCCGGGCTCATTAATCCTGGCATTTACTGGCTGCACATGGCGTCCAAAGGTCCAGAACGGCAGGCACCGACACCGGAAAGCGGAGCGGACGACTAGACCCGCTTTTCGGACTGCTGGTGGGGCGCTGTGGCGGGAGCTGAGGTCCGGGCCCTGTGCGGGAAGCAGAGAGACGTGCGGAGATCCTCGGCTCGCGAGGCGGGGAAGCTGCCTGTTGGACGCGCCTCAACTGGGCACTAGCGGGGAGTGTGACCGGAGACCCTGGCCCGGCTGTGGGAGTGTGCCGCTCTGATCGCGGAACGACTCCGGGTGCAACATTGAAAGGCCGGAGGCGAGTGCAACTACGCCACAGTAGCGGGCCTTTGGACTGGAGGCTACACGAGGCCGCGGCTGCTGTGGGGCCTACGGCGTCTCCCTCTGGGAGCTGCGGTGAGTGCTGGCGGGCACTGAGAGAGGGTGACTGGCGCCTATGTGCCACAAAGATCTGGAGGCACATGGTGTAGGGACTCCTGCGAGTGGCTGAGGAGGCATGTACCCGGCTGGCCTACGCAGTAACTTCGAGACTGTGAGCAAGGGCCTGTAATATTGCTTAAGCTCCTGAGGTGTGCTGTTGCTGAAGCTGTCACAAGTGGGATGGGGAGTCCCTCCTAAAGCCAAAGGGGACACTTGCTACACCTCTAGCCCCATAGCGAGGTTGCCATGACTGGCGTGCTGCGACACAGACGCTGTTAAGGTAGTCCTGGACAGTTAACTGGTCAGCGGTGCGCACAGGCTGACAGACGTCGCTGTTGCCGGAGGACACGGACACGGAGCTGCCCCCCATACTATTCCTGCACAATAAACTTGGTTCAAGCCCCGCAGGGAGCTCTGGAGTGGTTGGCCAGTGGCATTTAGTGGTGGCGACGCAGTGGCGTCGCTGTGTCTCTCATACCCTGGTGGGGTGGTCTTTTTCCGCACTCATTGGCCCGGGCAAGCTGTAATGGGCCACAACAGGGGAAAACAGCAGGACGCTGGCCCGAGTGCGGACCCCACTCACGGCCAGGACGACCTTGGAGAGGCCTCACAGACGCCTAGGTGCATACCGCCTACCCAGATGGCGGAAAATGCGGATAAACTGGATCTTATCCTGCAAGAGGTTAGAGACTCAAGGAAAGCCATCGAACAACAAATCGGAGCCCTTACGACCGGATTCACGCTACTTAAGGCGGACCACGCGAAGCTAGCGGATAAGGTAAAGGATCACACGGTGGCGCTAGCAGATCTTTCTCCACAACAAGCTCAGAACACGACCCACATACACCAGCTCCAACAGCAGGTCGCTACATTGATGGACCGGGTGGAGGATGTGGAAGGAAGGGCAAGGAGGAATAATGTACGGGTCATTGGGCTGCCGGAAAAAAGCGAGGGAGATGATCCAGCTAGATATATGGAGCAGTGGTTCCGTGACCATGTTGCTGCGGAAGGCCTCTCTACCCAATACTGCGTGGAGCGCGCACACAGAATTCCCACTGGCCGGCCGAAACCGGGGCCCCCCCCGACCCCTCATTGTCCGGCTGCTGAACTACAGAGACCGGGATACGCTTTTGCAGAAAGCCAGGGAGAGGTCTCAGATTCATTTCGAGAACAGCAGGATATCGCTTTACCCGGATTATATGCTGCTAGTCCAAAGACAGAGATCCTCCTTCATGGGAGTTAAGAAGAAACTGAGGGACCTGAATCTGAAATACGCATTGCTGTTCCCGGCCCGACTGAAAATTATTTATGACCGGAAAACGCACTTCTTCGTAAGTCCGGGAGACGCTGAGGAATGGTTGGAGGTGACGGACCCGGCGGGGACCAGGGATAATGCTTCCCAGAGTATGCAGCGCAGCTCTTCTCGTGTGGATATGTCGAGCATCCGGTGCAGTGGTAGGATACGCAGGAACTCCCGACGGACCAACCCCACGCCGCAACAAATGCACCAGGGCAAGCAACAAGCGATTGAGACGGCCGCTACTTTCAGACAGCCTACGTTGATTGAGGACTCCTCCTCCTCGGACGGAAAAGGGAATAGGTCGGACTCTGAAGGCAGCGTGGCCCTCTTCCCCACTGTGACCCCGCAGACGGCGGATGGTGTGTTTGGCTGACCGCCAGAGGATGGTGTTGTTCATGGACCTGCCATAACGGACGTTAATGTATCCTTTCTGTGGAACTATGTTATTGACGCTGTGTGTAACTGTGATTGTATTTTGTTAGCCCGGGTTTTAGTAGAGATGGAGCTCGAGTTTATGCTGGAGTGCGGGTATGCACCCCCTGGACGGTGTTGGTAACGATCCCCAATTTGCGAATGCTGCTTTTGTTCAGGGCATAGTTTTGCTCACCATGTTTTGGTTTCTGGACCGGTACAGTTCTTCGACCGGACCGAGTATTGGGGTATATGGGGGGGGAACAGTCCTATTTTTCTGTATACCTTGGGTTGGCTGTCTAGCAGCACATGTATGTTATTGCCTGTTATACTGCTCGCCGCGTTTTTGCAATGCATTTACCCAACACATACAAGGTAATAACGTGGAATGTTCGGGGACTGGGCTCTGTACATAAGCGTCATAGAATTCATGCTCACCTGCTGAGGCGCAAAGCACAAATAGTTTATCTGCAGGAATCCCACATGGTGGAACAGGAGGCGGTGAAATTACGTAGGAAATGGAGGGGGCAGGTTTTCTCCACTAGTTACTCTGGGTACGCACGGAGAGTCACCATCTGGGTGAGACACAGTGTGCCATTTCAGCCCCTAGAACAAAGAATTGATCAGCAGGGACGCTATCTTTTTATACGCGGGTCTCTCGATGGTCAACAGGTAGCACTAGGTAGCACATATGGCCGAATTTTGAGCAGGAACAATTTCTAGCCACCCTAAACCTGGCATTGGCGGGCTGGGAGATGCATCCCTGGATAATAGGTGGGGACAATAATGCAATAATGGACGTTCAATCAATCAATCAATCAAGCATTTATAAAGCGCGCTACATACCCGTAAGGGTTCCAAGGCGCTGGGGGGGGGGGCTGCAGCTAGTGGTCGAAGAGCCAGGTCTTGAGTAGTCTCCTGAAGGTCTGAGGGTCTTCCGTCTGCCAAAGGTGGAGAGGGAGGGAGTTCCATGTCTTGGCGGCGCGGTAGGAGAAGGACCTGCCTCCGGAGGCGGTCCTGTGGATGCGTGGGACGGCAGCCAGGGAGAGGTCGGCGGAGCGGAGTCTCCTGTTGGGTGCGTAGAATGATAGTCGGTTGTTGAGGTATGCCGGGCCGGTGTTGTGGAGTGCCTTGTGTGCGTGGGTGAGGATACGTTGACCTTGATAGGTCCCATCCCCCTTTGAACGGTACAGGGGTGATTAAGCAGGCGAAGGCTCTCTGTGGTTGGGCAAAGGGATGGGCATTAAGTGATGTGTGGAGAATGCGGCACCCGACGCACAGGGAATACTCTTTTTACTCCCCGGTACATATGCTACACACAAGGATAGATAGGACATTCTGCTCGAACACGATAGCGATGCAAGTCACACACACCACATACCTAGCAAAGACCTTTTCAGATCACAACCCACTTGAGATAGAGATTACGTGGGGCAGGATACCTACTCCAGTGCCTACATGGAGGCTCTGGCCACAGTTGCTGGAAGACACGGCATTCCGGGCCACAATAGCAGACACTGTCTATTACCCATTATTTCGCTGAGAACAGTAATACGGCTTCTAACGGACTGATAGAGTGGGACGCCTTTAAGGCGGTCATACGCGGTAGGGCAATAAGTGTGACAGTGGGCGCCAGGCAGGAGGTTCAAAAATCCCTTGTGGAAACAGAACACAAGATGGACAAGTTGGAACAGGAAGCAGTACATGACAAAGAGAAGCAGGTGCCACTTCAAGAAGTGCGTATCAGGTACGCTGAGTTGTTAGACTCCCTCCGACTCCTAGACTATCAGAGGTACACGCAGTTGTGCCACTCCGAGGCGGACAAGTCGGGGACACTGTTAGCGAAGATATTGCTAGATGACTCCCCCACAATTGTGATCAATGAAGTAGCTACCCTGTCGGGCGAACCGGTGCACACCCAAAACGACATTAATGCAGCTTTCTGCCAGTATTATGCCTCATTATACAGCAAGCCTGTGGATGGGGAGGAGGATTGCACAGATGACTTTCTACAGGCACTATCCTATCCCCAAATGACAGCGGAAGCCCTGGAAGGACTGGCAGGTCCCATCACTGCAATGGAAATTAAGATAGCACTAAATGGGCTCCAGCGAAATAAAACGCCGGGACTAGACGGGTTACCTGCGGAATTTTACACTACCTTTACGGACTCACTCCTACCCAACCTAGTGCACTTATATAATACAGCGCTGAAGGAAGGGGCACTACCCCTTACCACGGCGCAGGCACTGGTGGTCTTGCTCCCGAAACCAGGTAGGGATCCTACGGACATGGCGAGCTATCGCCCATTGTCATTACTAGCGACGGAATACAAGATACTGGGTAAAGTGTTGGCAAATAGGCTTCTGCCCCTTCTGAACAAGATGATCCACATAGATCAGACAGGTTTCTTACCGGCTAGGAGCACATCTCTGAACACTAGGAGGCTGCACCACCTTATGTTGACTGCCCCGGAGCGCTATGCTCATGCGGGATGCATATCGTTAGACCTACGCCAAGCGTTTGACACATTGCAATGGGGGTACATGTTTAAAGCGCTGACTAAGTTTGGGCTCCCAGAGGGGTATATTAACTGGCTTAGATTGTTGTACATCGCACCTACTGCCCGCGTTCGAACGGGTGGGCATATATCGGCAGAATACCCAATATTTAGAGGGACGAGGTAAGGTTGCCCACTTTCGCCACTATTGTTTATACTGGCGCTGGAGCCCCTGGCGCTATGGTTACGTAGAGATACACGGGAATTGGGTATAGAGATAGGGTCTACAACACACCTTTTCTCGGCATATGCGGACGACATTGTCCTTTACATCAAAAACCTTCAGTCAGATCTGGCCCCCTTCGCGGAGATCTTTGCCACCTTTGAGCATATATCGGGATTGGCCATTAACCCAGCGAAGTCCCATGCCTTTTTCTTTAGCGAACACGCCGCGCCCACAGAAATTACATTTGGATCCATGACACTAAAGGTGGCCCCGCATACGTTCAAGTACCTGGGCATTCATGTATACAGGGCCCCTGCTGACATGCTGGAAGGTAACCTTAACAGAGCAATTAGTGCCCTGCGTTCTAGCGTTGCATTTTGGACCACGCTACCACTGTCGGTGATGGGCAGAGTGGCTATAACGAAGATGGTGATTCTCCCACGATTGATTTACTATTTCACGAATCTGCCTCTATTGGTCCCTCAAACTACCTTTGAAAACTCTTAAACACCTTACTTATTGACCTTGTTTGGGGGAAAGGCAGGAGAAGGATAAGTCTTCGAAAGCTCCAGCTAGGTACGAGAAGGGGAGGGTTAGGAGTGCCGGATCTTAGAGCGTATTACTACGCCTGCCAGTTGCAATGGTTATCTTATTGGACGGCAGGGCGTAATCTGCAAGAAATTGGGTTCACGGGGCGAGATATAAGTAATGGGGCCCTACACACACTGCTATTACCGAGGTGCAAGCCCCCTCACCATCTTCCACCCTTGCTACATATAGCTCTGCAATGTTGGAAGGCGGCGCTACAGTACACAAGCATGCACCCTGCGTATGCCGGCAACATCCCCTTATTGGGTATACCACTAGCAGTCGGGAGGCTAACAAAACGTACAATAACGCCTTGGTTGGAAGAAGGAATTAGCACGGTATCTGACTTATTTAATGATGGGCAGCTACTGGATCATGACAACTTTGTTCAGGAGACGGGGGCACCGGGACACTTGTATATGGTCCATGCGGCACTAACCCATTATGTCAAAACACATTGGGCTCCACAAAGACAGGAACCCACCAACCACGAACTGATTAAAGCACTATATTATATGGGCCGTGGGAGACACCTGATAATATGGCTATATATAGGTATTCGGGCACATACAGAGATCGCCCTTCTTTCATTACGCAATGCATGGGCGGAAGACATAGGAAGGGCCATTGAGGACAAGGAATGGGAGAGAATCATAGAACACCCCCGGAAAACCTCCCGTAATGCCAAATTTAAGTTTATTCAAACAATGATTTTACATAGGGCATACCTTACCCCACACAGATTAGATAGGATGTTCCCGCAGACCCAACATCACTGCCCGAGATGCCACTGTGAAGGAGCTGACCTAGCCCATATGGTCTGGTCTTGCCCGCGCCTACGAGAGTTTTGGGATGCGGTTAGATGTTACACGCAAGGAGCCACACATAGGAACATACCTAGTACTATGGAAGAGTGTCTGCTGGGTCTTCATAAGTCATACACCAAATACAAAGTACAATACAGATTTGTGAACCTGTCGCTGCTATTGGCAACGCGGGCAATTACAATGCGTTGGAAGTCCAAGAATCCACCTTCAGCTCGTGCGTGGTATAATGATCTGCTCCGCTGGGGCAGTGCAGAAAGTGCTGAAATCCGGAGGGAGGAGGCTAGGGGCCTGCGTATGAACCCGATAGCATTAGATTGGGATATTATGTTAGAAGCTCTGAAAGCACAAGACCTGGACTCTATTGCCACCCCTCAGGGCACTCAGTAGAGTCAGATGGAAGAGCAATCTATAGTAACGCCCTGAACGATGTACATGCAAACAAGCGTTGGTGTACCATGAACAGGATCGACATATAATTATAAGTAAATTGCAATAATAGTTAATTGTATAGTGCTGCTGTAAGCTAAGCTAACGTTATGGGACATATGTATACAAGGTAGATTTATATGTCAACAAAGGGACTGCAGGGAGGGGGGAGGAGGGGTTTTGTTGGGGGTTTGTTTTCCAGTTTAGTACTAGCCTGAAGCGTGAAGAATTGTGGACTTAGATATGGACTGGAAGATGTGAGGCTTATAAATACGTGATGTGATAATTACTATGGGAAATGTAGCGCACTGTAACCGTGTATATATTATTTACAGCGAAGACAGTCGTATACCTCTGTAATGCAAAGTAGATTCCCATGCACTTTTGTTCAAAAAGTATCATCTCACATGCTTCATGTAAAGTATAAGATTACGACGATAAAAGAAATAATAAAATTTGTTTAAAAAAAAAAAAAAGTTCATAAAGACGTGGATGATGTTATCGTCACCGGCACAGATGATGTGATCATCACTGGCACATATGGGACTGGGGTAAATACATGAATCTGGATGCTGTCTGACTTGTAATCGCTGTGTAAATGAACGGTAGGAGTAGACACCTGGAAACATTCAGATTTGTTTAGCGCACCATTGAATATATTGGAATGCGTCATGAGTTACCTTTCCTAAATCCTCCTACAAACTCTAAGGTGCATATATATAAGAAAGTCACACATCGCAGCAAGTCACCTTGCTGCGCTGCGTGACAGGGAAAGGGAAGGAACACGCTGTATTTAAAATAAAACAGCACATTTCTACTTTTTCCCTACTCTAACACCTGTTTGGCTGCCTAGTGCCAACGCAGGCATCCTTGCACCATTGTGCAAGGGTGCCTGCGTTGTAACTTAAGGAGGATTGTTTTTGTGCAAGATGGTGCGCCTTCCTGCACAAAAATATCTCCTGAGGCATTTTCCTCACAAGTGAGGTACCATTTTTATCGGGAGACCTGGGGGAATGGTGGGTGGTAGGAAATTTATGTCGGCCCAGTGATCCCACAACTTTCCCACACAGAAATATGAGGAAAATATGATTTTCTTTAGCAAAATTTGAGGTTTGCAGGAGAGTCTGGGTAAGAACATTTTGGGGAATCCATGCAAGTCACACCTCTCTGGACTCCTCCGGGTGTCTAGTTTTCAGAAATGTCTGGGTTTGGTAGGTTTCCCTAGATGGCTGCCGAGCCCATGACCAAAAACGCAGGTGCCCCCATGCAAAACCAGGTCATTTTATGATAGCTAATTTTTGTGTATCCACAATTCGTTTTGGGCCCTTCCCTTTCGCAGGTACGTAGCCCACCCACACAAGTGAGGTACCATTTTTATTGGGAGACCTGGGGAAACGCTGAGTGGTAGGAAATTTGTGTCAGCCAGGTGTTCCCATCACTTTCCGACACAGAAATTTATATAAAATATGATTTATTTTAGCAAAATTTGAGGTTTGCAGGTGATTCTGGCTAAGAAAACTTTGGGGGATCCATGCAGGCCTCAACTCCCTGGACTCCCCTGGGTGTCTATTTTTCAGAAATGTCTGGGTTCGGTAGGTTTCCCTAGATGGCCGCCAAGCCAAAAATATAGTCCCTGGTGCCTAGTGGGCTTTCTGCCCCCCTGGGGGGGGGGGGCAAATCAGGGGCTATTGCCGCGATATGCCCCCTGTGGGGCAGAAAGACTGCACCCATTTTTCATGAAGGGTTGGGGGCATTGGCATGCCCATTCTGAGCAGACCCCACCCCTACACTAAGAAAAGAAAATAGTGCCTAGTGGGCTTTCTGCCCCTTCCTCTTTGGGCCACATCGGGGGCTATTGCCCCAATATGCCCCTGAGGGGGACAGAAAGACTGTGCCCATTTTTAGGCGGGATGGGGGCATTGGCAAGCCCATTTTGGGATGTCCCACCCCTCTCTTTACAAAAAACATAGGGGCAAATTTACAAGCCCCTTGCGTGACTTTTGCACCGCCGTTGCATCACTTTTGTGATGCAGCTGCGGCGTAAATGTTGTGGCCCATTTACAACGTGACGCATCTAGGGAGATGCGTGACGTTGTAAAGCCCTGCGTCACATTATACCTGCCTCAGGTATAATGTATGCAGGGTGTGCGTTCCCACGCAAAAAGCCATGTAGAACGGACGCAGTGAAATATACAAGATTTCACTGCGTCACTCTACGCCTTCACTGCGTCAAAATCCCTACGCCTGCTCAGACCAGGTGTAAGGAATGACGCAGGGCTTATTGAATGGGACTCACTCATCTATTGTGGCGCATTGCTGGAGTTGCGTCACTTTCATGAGCAACTCCAGCAATGCGTCACTTTTGCGCCAACAGATGCGTCAGAATTTCTGACGCATCTGTTAATCCTTGTGCCATGGAGCACTGTATTGTAAATACGGCGCATCCATAGTGGCGCAAAAACATTCGTCGCTGACGCAAGGAAACTGACGCATCTATGCAGATGCGTCAGTTCCTTGCAAATCTGCCCCATAATCTTTGGTGCCTAGTGTGCATTCTGCCCCACGGGGGGGGTAGAAAGACTGAATATGCCCAAAGATATTTGGGGGACTAAAGGCCCTTGCCCAAGGGGCCGTACCCCCCTTCCTGGTGTCTCGTGGTGGATCCCAGCTTGGGGATCTCCCTCCTGCAGCGATCCCCAAGCAGGGATCCTCTAGGGAAGGGTACCATTGGAAAGGGGAGAGTCTCCCCTTTCCAACTATACTTCTCCTGTGTGTTTCGGTGCTCGGGA
Organism: Calotriton arnoldi; assembly: GCA_963921515.1. Lineage (NCBI taxonomy): Eukaryota > Metazoa > Chordata > Amphibia > Caudata > Salamandridae > Calotriton > Calotriton arnoldi. The sequence goes on from CAWUFW010017856.1 coordinate 95,113, forward strand.
GCTGAGATAAGCCCCATGACCACCAAAGCAGTGAAAGTCCAATGAGCTGATAAGCTCATTTCACTTTCACTTTCAATGTAATGACGTCAGCACGCCATGGCTGCCGATTGTCATTACAATGAAAAAAAATGCCTCTGGAGGTTGGGGGAAGTTCTTCCCCAGCTCCTGAGGTTCAAAAACAAAAAAGAAAATTCCTCTGCTGTTTTTCAGCAGAGGGATTTAGTGGTCGTGTGCAGAGGACGGGATGGTTCCGTCCTCTGCATAGGGGCACCATGGCGCAGGACGGAACCATTCCATCCTTTGCACACAAAGGGTTAAGCAGCACAGCACTTCGTCTCGCAAAGCTTCAGTTACAAGTCCAGTAGTGTCTGATTTTAGGGGGTCAGAGACTCAGTACTTATACCCAAAAGTGCCTTTGATGTGGGGGTGACTGCAGAGCAGCTTCCTAAAGTGCACAGGTCCTCCTTTCAATCCAGCCCTGTCTGCCAGGCTATCTATGGGGGTAAATCAGCCCTTTGAGTGGGGACAGGACATTACTTCTTCAGTGAAGTGTTACCCCCTCCCTTCCATCCTTCCCAGGCAGGGCCATCAGAATGCAGATGTATGTAGATGGGCACTCAGACACACCTATCCTTCCTGTGTTTGTGGCTGTCTAGATGGAATGCACAAAGTGTAGTTGTCACCATCCCCGGATGTGTATTGGAGATAGGCTGCAAAGCACGAAGAGCAGTTAGTGCGGAGAAATGTTCACTTTCTAAAAGTGACATTTCTAAAACAGAGGTGTAAAATTCAGCTTCACCAGTAAGGAGGATTTATCATTACAATTCCAAAGATATAAAACATAAAGTAGCTACTCCTTTCTGATCAGGAATTATCACTTAAAAGTGTATAATGGAATTCCCAATGTTAACCTACGAGAGGAGTAGGCCTTACCGTTCTGAAAATCGAATTTAGCTGTTTGTTACTTGAACTTCCAGGACATGAAAAACATAAAAGTAAATGTCCTACCTTTTACTTATATAGCACCCTGCCCTTATGGCTACCTAGTGCCTACCTTAGGGGTGACTTATATGTAGTAAAAGGAGAGTTTAAGGCTTGGCCAGTAGTTTTAAATGGCAAGGTGAAGTGGCAGTAAACTGCACGCACAGGCCCTGCAATGGCAGGCCTGAGACAGGTTTTTTTTAAGGCTCTTTCATGTGGGAGGCACCATCAGTGCTATAGGCCCACTAGTAATCTTTTTACAACAGGGCAACCCAATCCTCCCCCAAGGAACTGGGTACTGTAATCTACAAACAAATAAGTTCCTGGAGGAATTGTTTATGTGTCACTCAGTAGTAAATTGTTCATTAAAATGATCCAACTTCATACCATCAATAAATAACTCAAGTATTATAACATAGGCTTATTGTTGTTAACACAAAATCCTCTTAACAATATAGGTTCATAAATCCACAGTCCAAGTAGTTTAAATCCTTGTCTTTCAACTGTTCGGAAAGGACTAAAGCACCAAAAGGCATAATCATTGGTGTTAAAGAGGACAAACAGGCCCACTAGTAGCATTTTATTTACAGGCCCTTGGTATATGGTATACCACTTTACAAGGGACTTACAGGTGATATATGCCAATCAGGTGTACACCAATTACATACATGTTTAGGGTAGAAGCACATGCACTTTAGCACTGGTCAGCAGTGGTTAAGTGCTTAGAGTCCTAAGGCCAACAAAAAATTAGCAAAACGTGGAGGCAAAAAGCAAACAGTTTAGGAGAAGCCCACGCTAAGGATGACAGGTCTACCATTCATCTTTCTACGTGTGCAAATGCAGCACACATAGAAAGAGGGAAAAGCCTCCAAGTTTTGTTTTTGTGCAGGAAGGTGTCCCTTCCTGCACAAAAATAATCCTGGGTGCAGCCGAGGTACCCTCGCACTTGCACCATGCACAACGGTTACTGCATTGGAGCTAGGCAACAGATTGTGTGCCAGTGCAGGTAGAGACAGGAATGTGCCATACATCACTAAATATGTCACATTCATGCCCTTTCACGCAGTGTAGAGCAGCAAGTTGTCTTGCTGTGTTGAATGGAATATTCATAAATCTGGCCCTTAATGTTTAGCCGGCACAATAACTTAAGGCAGATATTTATGAGGTCTCTGCGTTTTCCTTTCATCACACAAGGCGACACGAGGACAACACAAAGGCTTCAGTAAAATTCACAAAGCCTCCCAAATCCAGATTTGATTAAATTAAATGATAAAGGAGAGTGAGAAGAAGTTATGAGACCATTTCCAGACCTTGCCACCATGGAAGAGCGGGATATAATCAAATAATTCAGATTAAATAGGCAAACCATTATTGATGTCATAAGCTGGAGCCAGATCTTCTGCCTCACAATAGGAATCCCACATCAACAGCACCAATAGTGAAAATAATGGGAGTACTCCATTTTCTGGCCACAGGATCATTCCAATACACTGTTGCACTATCTGGTGGTATGTCACAACCAACTTTCAGTGGTGTGCTACAAGAAGTTCTTTCTTCAACGATGAGTCACGTCAACAGCTTCATACAGTTTCCACGAAAATTAGTATTTTGCCAATGCGAAGGAAGAGTTTTATGCTTTGGGTCGCCTACCTCATTTGTTGGAGCAATTGATGACATACATATTGCTTTGGTCCCACCACACGACAGAGAACAAATCTACTGCAATCGAAAAAACCTTCATTCAAACAATGTAAAAGTTGTGTGCTTACCAGATTAGTACATCACTAGCGTGTCTGGGCGTTTTCCAGGACCAACATATGATTCCTTTATACTACGGAACAGCGCTATACCTGGCTTGTTGGTAAGAACAACCTACAATATGTTGTAGTTAATTTCAAGTTTAATGATCAAAAAGAGTATTAAAAGTTTTGGCTCAGTTTTTTTTTCATATAGGACACTCAGCTTATCCTAACCGACCATGGGGCTCATTTATGAAAAGTGTTGCATCAATACGTGAACAGCGATGCAACACTTTTCAGTGCACCCTCCTTGCGACACCATGGATGCACCGTATTTACTGTACGGTGTTCCATGTCGCAAGGGTTTGCAGATACGTCAGTATTCCTGAAGCATCTGTAGGCGCAAAAGTGGCGCATTGCTGGGGTGTGTCTGAAAACAGATGCAACTCCAGCAATGTGTTCTTCCACATGGGGCAAGCTCCATATGAAAGGGCCTGCATCACTCCTTATGCCTGCTGTGAGGCAGGCGTAAGGATTTGACGCAATGGGGCGTCCTAGAAGTGTCGCAGTAAAAGCTTGTAGATTTCACTGCGTCACTTCCACAAACCTTTCCTGCATTGGAATGCCCTCCCTGCATACATAATACCTGACACATGTATAATGTTGTGCAGGGGATTACAAAGTGACGCATCTGCCTAGATGCGTCACTTTGTAAATATGACACAGTGTGGCGCATTTTTTATGCCGCCGCAGCGTCACAAAAAGTGACGCAATAGTGGAGTAAGGGCTCATAAATAAGGCCCCATCGTTGTCAGCACCTCTGAGGAATCCAACAACGCCAGGGGAAGCCTGCTCCAATGAGGCCCATGGAAGAACACAGAGGCCAGTGGAGCAGGCTGTCGGGCTCCTACAGGCCAGATTTTGATGTCTGGAAAAGACTGGTGGAGCCCTCCTCTACTCACTCATAAGGTGTGCAAAATCATCATGGCATGCTGCATGTTTCATAACATAGTCCTGCGACGGAACATCCCGTACATTGCAGAGGAAGGAGACCAAGATGAGCCACCGGATGAGGATGTTGAAATGCCAAATGAAGATGATAGAGGTGAAGAGGAATGAATAGACATACGTCAACATGTTATTGACAACTTCTTCAGATGAGTGTAAGTATATACTTATATATTATTACATTAAATTTTAAACCAACTTAAAAACATATTTTTTATTGATTTTATCATTTAATACACAAAGGCAAAAATCGAATATACATAATAAAAGAGGATTCAATGTCAACGTCTTCAAGGAATAATAAAAAATGAGTTGATGATGCCAAAGAGAACAGTTGATATTCCGAGTTTTGTGACATAGATGATATCTGAGAGTTAACATTAATAACAGAAAATGAACACATGATTCACCTTGGCTGAGATATAGCACAAATGAAGACAACTTGGTTATGTAGTGTATGGTGTGTCTAAAGGGGGAGATAAGAGTGGATAGGGGTAGGGGGAAGGACATAACCGCATAAACACTCAGAGCAAGCATACATGAGAGAAGAGAAAGGGTTGTTGAGTTAGGGGTTCCTGAAGGGGAATCTGGTGATCAATAGCGAAGGGTCATGTACGCGGCGAGTGTGCATATAGTTTCAAATGGAAGTATTTAGTGCAGGCCAGGTGGCCAGTGGCATCTCACTATGTTCCGGTGTGGTTGCAGGAGAGGAGGCAGTGGAGTCGTGTTGTAGAATTTGTAAGTATGAGCGATATATATGCCAAATATCTTTGGGCCGTGAGGTAAGGGGCTGGAGGGAGGAGTATATCTCGGTTTGCATGTCATACTGCGAAGCCATGCTTCTTTTGTGGGGCGATGTTGGGTTCTCCAGTGTATTGAGATTTCCCTTTTGGCTAATAATAGCGCTATCGCTATGAATCTGCGGTGGCAGAGTGGATTGTCAGCAACTATTCCCAACAGGGCCAGCTTAGAGGTGGGCACAAGCAGCGTGGAGGTCATGTCGGACAGCGGCTGGAATATTGAAGTCCAGCACGCGGATATAAGTGGGCAAGTCCAGGTCATGTGTGCGATGTCGGCGTTGAATAGTTGGCATTTAGATGTTTTGGAGGAGTCATATTTAGCCAATTCCACGGGTGTAACAGAGATTCTATGAACAAATTTGAAGTGTATTAGTTTGTGCCTATGGTTGGGGGAGACCCTCTTGATTTGTTCCTGACTGCAAGCCCATTCTTTATTGGATAGTGGTTGTCCCAGGTCCTCTTCCCAGTGACGTCGTGCCCCTCTGTCTTTTACCTGTTTAAGCACCATGCATGCCCGATATAGTCGAGTGACTAGGTGTGAACCGTCGTGGTCCATTATTAAAACTGTGAGTGGCGTGAATTCGTCCGGGGGAAGGGGGAAGAAGGGGATTGTCAAACAGAGAGCACCCAGTAGTCTTGTCATGATAAATTTGTCCATATGTAACATTTCTGCCCACGCAGCTAGGTCGGCAAGGGCCAAGACGTGCCCCTCTGGGAAAAGATCTTCGAATATGTGTAGTTGCAGCTTACGCAATGTTCGTTGGACCACCTTCTCGGACATAGCTGGTATCAATGGGTTCTGGGATAATGGAAGTTTTGGTGAGCATCGGGAGCCTGAGCCCAGGAGCAGGCCTAATTTCCGCCAGGCCCAGCAGGTGGTGGATAATGGCTGTATATCATTAGGGTCTAGCTGTATGCCTAGTGGGAATATGGCCCCCCGGGGGGTTGGGATCAGAGAAGTCACGTTCGGGTTTGCTGTACGGTTTACGAGCGTCTGGGTGGAACCAGTGATATGCGAATTGGGCCTGTGTGACCAGATAATACAAATAAAGGTCGGGGACTGCGAACCCACCCCATTCGTAGGGGAGCATAAGGGTATCCCAGGCTATCTGTGGCCTTTGTCTAGCCCAAACCAGGCAGATAAGTTGACCGCGTAGCTGTGAGAAGAATGCCTTTGTTAGAGGAATGGGTATATTGACAAATAAATATAGAAACCGGGGAGAACATTCATTTTAATGAGGGCGATGCTGCCAGCCATGGATAGTGGTAGCCGGATCCAGTGCTCCACCTGCGAGGCCGGCGCATCCATTGCAGGTCCATAATATAGGCGGATAATTTGTTCTTTGCACCTATGTAGGATAATTCGTAAATATTTAGTGGCATCTGCCGCCCACCGAAGAGGGAAATTAACGTCAGCCTGGAGGGCCGAGTCTGTAAGTGGGAATAACTTGGATTTGTCCCAGTTAATGCGTAAGCCCGACATGTCTCAGAAGCAATTGATCTCAGCAATAAGGAGTTGCAGATTCGTGGCAGGGTCTCTGATGAAAAGCAGGATATCATCTGCGTAAATGTACAGGAGTAGAGGCCAGGGGCGGAATCGGAGGCATGTGTTTCTCTTGCAGATGTTGGACTAAGGGATCCATTGCTAATATGAAGAGCTGTGGCGACAGTGGGAAGCCTTGGCGAGTGCCCTGTGAGATCGGAAAAGGGGCAAAGAGGGACCCGTTCACCCAGAGCCTAGTTGTGTCAGATGAATATAAAAGTGAGATCAATGCAATAAAGTTAGAGGGCATACCAAGCTTGCGGAGCATAGCGAAGAGAAATTGCCATTCTAGGGAGTCAAAGGCTTTTTCAGCATCACGGAGTGCAACTGCCGCAGGATGGTCGGGGAAATCCTATCTAATACCGAAAAGACAGCCATGAGGTTTAGGGTGGTCGACCTGTGTGGGATGAAGCCGGATTGGACCGGAGAGAGAATTTGGTCCAGCAGCAGCGACAATCTGTTGGCAAGCATCTTGGCAAGTATTTTATTATCAAAATTAATCAAGGATAAGGGACGATATGAAGTGCTGGTGGTGGGATCTTTGCCGGGTTTCAGTAAAAGGGAAATAGCTGCCTCTCACTTTGAAGGAGGAAGGACGCCATTAGTAAGAGATTTGGCATAAATCTCGAGTAAGTGGGGTATCAAAGTTTGTTTGAACGTATTGTAAAAGGTCCCTGAAAGGCCATCTAGGCCGGGAGCTTTTGATCTATCAAGGGAGCCTATAGTTTGGCTGACTTCTTCCGTGGTGAAGGGTTCACTGAGGAATTGTGCCTGCCCTGTGGTTAGCCAGACCATTGCCACCTCCTCCAAGTAGGCGAGGTGGTGTGTGTTGTCAGTGGGGAGTTTAGTCATGTATAAGGGCTGGCAGTATGTCACTAGTTCTGATGTCGGCATTGTCAGTGGCAATGGAGTCGTCAGGTCGCCGTAGTGATGTGACGTGCAAGTGTCCTGTTAAGGCGTTCTCCCTCGCCATATCTGTGTGCTGTGTGTTATTTGCCTAGTAGTGTGGCCTCTCTGTCTGCGTGCTCATTAAACTGAAGTATGAGAGCTTCACGTTTATGGAGGGGTATCAGGCATGTCGGGTGAGTTAAGTAGTTGTGTCAGTTCAGTTTCAAATTAGACTGCTTATTATCATGCTTAGAACCCCTGCTTGCTTGGAATGTACGCCTTGAAGGCATCCCATACCATAATAATACAGCATATTGCATCACTGAACCCGTGTTTAGAGTGAAGTATTTAAGGATTGCATCATGTAGCTGGGATTTGAAAAGTGCATCAAGCAGGGCTGTGGCCAGGAAGGTCCACCTACGTTCCCAGCCGATGGAATATGGAATTACTATATGCAGTAGCACAGTAGCACAGTAGCACGAGTGCGTGGTCTGATAAGGTACGTGGCTGTGTTTCTATGTTGCGGATCCATTGACATCCTTGGGCATTTACAAACCAGTAATCAATTTGCATCCATGTCAAGCGTGGCGCTGAATGAAATGCATAGCCCGGTTCTTCGGGATGATGTATGTGCCATGTGTCATGTAGGGCTAGTGAGTGCAGAAGATCTTGAAAGGCACGTGATGCCAGGGGTTTTGAACTCTGCCTGGCGCCAGAGGAGTCGCGACTGGGGTCTAGCCACAGATTCAAGTCCCCACCAAGGAGTAGCATGTCATGATCATGCCTGTCGAGCAATGTGTGGAGCTCTGAAAAGAATGTAGGGTTGTCAGTGTTAGGCGCGTAAATGTTGAGAAACAGAGTTTTCTTGCCTAGTAACGACCCGATCACTAAAATGTATCACCCATGTTCCTCTGCAATGGTGATATGATGCAAGAAGGGAAGGCTGCGGTGGATTAATATGCATACTCCGTGGGAATTTGTACTATAGCCAGCAAAGAATCGGTGGGTGGCCCATGTGGAGGCAAATGGGGGGGAGAGTTGCTGGGGTAGATGAGTTTCCTGTAGGAATGCTATCTTAATGTGATGTCTACGGAGGTAGGCTAGTACTAGCTTGCACTTCTGGGGATTGTTGAGGCCCCGTACATTGCAGGATAACAGCTTTGCTTTGACATTTGCATCTTGAGTCAATGTCATAGATGTATGAGGGTGTATGCATATATGATATAGTTGTGGAGTGTGCTATATGCGGAAGGAAGGTAGGGGAAGAGAAGAGAAAGAAAAGCCTAGAAAAAGAATAGGAGAGAACATGTCCCGAGGAACCCACCCCCACCCATACCAGGGTAGAACGACCTGGCGAATACCCAATACCCAAATTTAAAGAAATAACACCCCAAAGTCAAACCATTTGGAATCATCCGCGAGGGGGATGGCAATGCTTCGGGAGCCCATTGAACGATCCGTATCAAGTGTCACTTGAAGAAGATGGAGACATAATCGTATGTAATAGGGTAAACCATCAAAGTCGTCACCTAGTTCTGATGTGGATTGTAATCGCCTGAAAACGTAATACAATGGGGATAAACCATTATCTGCAAAAGCAAAAAACAAGTAGTACTCAACAGCGCTGTAGGCTGATGATAGTAGAGTGGAAACGGAGCAGCCGTTACTCCGAGGGGAAAAGTTCTGCACTTGCCACTAGCTGTCAGTCCCCGGAACTAGTGTCCAGAGGAGTGAAGCGGGCTTTTACGGTTATTGTGTTTTTGCAGTTTATAGAAAGCAAGGGCAAATGCCGGAGTATCAAAAAAGCAGGGCTTGTCACCTACAGATACCCGCAGTCTTGCTGGGTAAAGCATAGCATATTTCAGGCCCAGTTTGCAGAGCTTTACTTTGGCATGCGTGAACTTGCGCCAGGCCTCTTGAACGACGACTGTATGATCCGGGTAAAAGGAGAGCTCGGAGCCTTGGTAATGCAGCGGGGCATTCTCACGGGCCAGTCGTAGGGCGGTATCACGATCTCTGTAGGTGAGAAAACGTGCAATTAATGGCCGAGGATGAGTGCCCGGGGTGGACGGGGGCCCAAGGATCTATCCGCCCTTTCCACAAGGATGACTTTGGAGAAGTGCTGGGCTCCGAATAGTTCGGTAAGCAGTGTCTCTACAAAGAGTTTGGGGCGTCCAATATTTGTGGATTCAGCCAGGCACAGAATTCCTATATTATTCGTCCAGGACCTAGCCTCCAAATCTTCATTCTTGACCACCAAGGCTTTCAGTAGTTGTTCCATTTTGTGCAGACGGCGAGTTGTGTCTTTTGCTTGGTCCTCATGGGTGGAGATACGTTCCTCAGCTGCGTCAAGCTGGGTATTATGCCTATCAAGGCGCTCTCCCATCCTGTCGAGCCGAGTGGTAAGCGAGTCGAACCGAGTATCGATGGCGCACGAAAACCCAGCACGAAGTTCCGTCATAATGGCCACCGTGCCATCTAGTGTGGGGGGCTGTGCGTCAGATTCAGCCTCGCCCTCTGTGTCAGGGTTTGTCCAGGGCGGTCTGACGTGCCGGGCCTGTCGAAGGTCAGCTTGCATTGTTTGGGGTCACCACGACACATTGTGCCTCCAGGGGGGGCGGCAGCAAGGTGAGGTATGGTAAGTATGCAGTGATGCTGCTGTAGGAAGCAGGGAGCACTGTAAGGCAAGACGTTAACCCAGGTTCTCAGCACGGGTAAGTTCGGCCATGGGAAGGCAAATTTGCCAATGTGTGGGCGAGTGGGGCCCTGCACAAGTCCCGCGTCTCTTATGATGCAATAGTTCTGGGCCCTTAAAAACAGTGGGCCCGCTTAGGATGTCTGGCTCAAGGCTGATTTCCCCAGTCCAGAGCTTAGCATGCAATGGTTGTTGCGGAGTGGCGAGGCTCGGTTAGGCCAGGTCCTCCAACATGCAGTTGCAGGGGTACTTGAGGCTTCACGCGGTCCCCGCGATGCCCAGATCGTGCAGCTAATCCAGTGGTCCCTCGCCCCCCCTGCGTCGGTCAATGCCCTAGCCTTGTTCAGAAAGGGTGGTCAGGGGGATTAACAAGGCGGCCCAGGGCGGCGGAAGACGGGCCTGGGCCGCACCCTGGACCGTAGATCAGCCCCGGCAGCTCCCAGGTGTCCGGGTGTCGGTTTTAGGCCTCTGGGTCTTGGCCCCTGCCCTCCGGGGGGGTGTGATGTAGGGTGGTTTATTGGGGAGCGGGGGAGCCGGGATCCATAGCTGTGGGCCGGTGCCGGTCTGGAGGAGGCCACGGACTAGGCCAGGCCTCAGCCGCCACCCACGCTGGCCCACGTATATCGTAAGGCCGCAGCGGCGGTCGCCGTCACTCACCCCTGTCTTCGGCTCTGGTCTTCTCGGTCCGCCCCCACTGTGGCAGCAATCCCCGGGTCGCATCGGTGTGTAGTGCGGAGTGGGTGGAAGGCCCAGCGGAGCACCGCAGCTCCGGCCTCAGGCTCACCCGCAACACCTGTCGTCGTGGGGCCTCCGAGGCAGGCTGGGCAGCATCCCGCTCCAGCACGATGGCACAGAGCCGGGACCAGATCACCCTCAGCGCTGTCTCTGTCGAATCAGGCGGCAGATAGGCGGCATCTTGAAGGGTGTAGGCGATGAAAATGTGTGGATTTTGTCAGGATTAAGGCATTGGGCCGTAGAACTTCAATGCTGTGTGGCCATCTTGGTCGCTGACTTGGCCACGTCACCCTTAAACCAACTTTTAATCTAATGAGTTTAAAAGTCTATGCTAGACATTTTTTCAAAAGGGAAAGTTAAAGAAAATCTATGGCAAAGATGTTTGTTGATCTAAGTTTTGACACATGGACTACTGTGCTTATATACATTGTTGATCTTTGTTTTTAGAAAGTGTGTCCTCAAAATTAGTCATTTGTAATGTGTCTGATTTGTAATGTAATAAAATCAAAAATCTTTTAGTTTTAATCTGTTTTAGGTTCTTTCGTCATATCATCTTCATTTGCACATTTCAAAGTTGTGATATTTGCAGGTATATGCTGCTGTTGCGAAGTGCAAAAGGAAAATAAGTTGATCCTGTGAAAGACAAACTTTGGATGTACATATCTTGTACGAAAACAACTTGCACATTGATTGAATTGAAGCTGTTAAGATTGCATTAGATTTGTTTTCTGTTGAATGTTGCCTATTTAATCTGAATTTTTGTTGATTATATCCCGTTCTTCCATGGTGGCAAGGTCTGAAACTGTAAATGAAAATATAGCATGAAGTATTTGGAACATGCATGGGTTCTAATATATTAGAAAATTATGAAAAACTATTATTTATTCCAATTTAATAACAAAATACATTTTGACTTGTCGTTTTTGTTATTTTTTTGTAATCTTTAAAAAATGCAAAAAGCGTTAAGTACATAAAATGTAATTATGAATAAGCAATCTTTTAAATTTTACCTTTTTAAAATGTATCATGGAACAAAACAAATTTACAAATTGAGAACCGAAATACACCCCAATCTTTGAATTTGTAATTTTTGATTTAATTCAACAAAACAAAGTAAAGACAAAAGCAAGATGAAAAATAAAAACACAAACAAAAAAACGAATCAATCATGGTGAAAGAAACAATTATTGAAGAGTAAAATTTGTTTGAAATACAATGTACAAAATACAACTGGCATCAAAAAGGTAAATGTGTCTAGAAAATAATCCACAGAGTGAATGCCAGTCACCACTAGAGGAAATTAGGTTCTGCGTCTCTAGCTGGTGGTGGTGGAGGTCTTGCCATCCTCTCCTGCTGGTCCGGATGAACGTCCCCTCCTGAGGGGGACCGGTGGATTCACAGTTGCAGGAACTGAGGTGGGTGCAGGTGTTTCCTCTTGTGGCAGTGCCTCCCTTTCTGTGGCTGAGGCAGATGTAGTAGGCCTAAATGTTGTTTGACCACAGAAAGGGGAAGATGTTGCTGGAAAAGCCCTGCACATATGGTTCAAACAATCCTGCAGCACACCAGTCAGGGAGCCCAAATTCGAATTAAGATTTTTCATATGAACATTGTGTTCCCTCTGCAACTGCTTCAGCTCTCGGAGCTTTGTAAGGACCTGGCCCATCATGTCTTGGGACTGATTGAGGGAGGCCAAAACTTAGTCAATGGTGGCAATAAACCCAGTGGCCTCCCTTTGCTGGCCTGCAGATTCCCTCACACGAACCCTACCCCCACTACTCAATGCCCTTGACCCAGTGTGCCGCATCCCACTGGTCCTGGCTGAACTGGAGGTGGTGGTGGAGGTGTTGGATCAACAGGAGCCAGGACTGGGGGGCACAAGATTGGTGTGAATTTTCTTTGGGCACAGGAAGTGGAGGCATCCAGAGGCTGAGGTGTGATAACAGCTGGGGTGGGAGGTGTAGGTGTGGGCCGAGTGAGACTCACAGGAGCTGTCTGCCCAGGCAGACCAGATGGACCAGCCTAGTCCTCATCATCCAGACTTGCAGGAGTGGATTCCTCATTGTAAGCTTGTGCCTGGTCTGGAGTGGAGGTATCATCAGTAACAGATGGTTGTCCACGTACTCTGAGTGTTGGACCTATAATAAATTAAAAAAATAAAATAAACAAAAGTCTGGATTGTACATGAGTATAATTATAATTATACCTTTCAGTAGTATTATAATAAATTACAAAAACAGTTTAAAGTACATACAAAACTCTTGGATCTTTACCAATCCATGCACAGGATAGCACCGCTATCCCTGCATGCATAGCAGCCAGCTGAAATCCTCAAGAGTTTGCTGAGTCCCCTGACCCAGAAAACCTTGCCACAGCCACAAAGGACCAGCCCAAAACTGTAGAAACCAACGAACAGCGAGACACGGCGGAGACGCATGAGATGTAAGACGTGAAACATGAGGGGCGGAGCTAGTCAAGGCGAGGAAGACGAACGGCTTGAGCTCCTCCACTCCCCCCCTAAGCTCTGAGCACCGAGACCATTTGCGGGTCTGCGGCTCGTGGGCCGCACGGCACCTACTTGTGCCTACTTGCGGCTCATCATAACGCAAGTGCTCTATTGCAGGGGCTAATCCACGGGTGAGTGCGGCCGCCGGTAGTTGGTGGTCGCAGAGTGAGGGCCACAGGCAGTCCACGCAGGCGGCCCGACTAGGTTCGGGTGCGGCCTGCGGTCTTGAATGGGGTGCCCCCACTCGTCCAGGTACTGCTGGTCCCTGCCGGTCCCACGGATTCAGAGACTTTTCTATACTCTCTCCCTCCCGCCTGTGAGGCTGAAAGTTGCAGAACACAGCAACCGCTTCCGCGCAACCACCGCAGCCACGACCAGAGGTCGTGACCTGACCCCTGTGGGTCAACGGGTTCGCAGAACTGCGGAGGCAGACTACGAGACCATGAGAACACTGGTCGACTGCAGCCAGGGCCCAGAGGTGTTTGGTGGCGTCTGTAGGAACAACAGGTACGGTTGTGATTGTGACCACAGGGAGGCTGAAGGGCAGATGGGGGGTGAGTGAGCTGTTAGTGTGGTAAAGCCCAGCTGAGCCCTGCTGCCCCACTCAGCCCTGAGCCCTGTTGGCCTGGTTTCGCCTCTCCTACCTCCCACCCCCCCCTCACCCTCCAGTGCAGTGGGGGGAAGGGGCTGGTCCTGGAACCACGCCCCCTAAACAGTGGAATAGTAAGCGTCTGTGAACGAGCAAGAGGCAGAGGGCCGTACCTAGTCCGCCCCCAATTCTTCTGGCTAGTTGGTCAGTGACAACTGGCAATACTGGTTGCTAGATCCGGGCATGAGTGCGGCGGTAGTAGCTACCGTCCGCCAATGGCGAGCCCGGGCCCCCGCGGAAGCGGCCCAGCTAGGCCTGGGTGCGGCTTGTAGGTAGCTGGTGTGCTCCCACATGGCCCCACTTACCAAATCTCCCCCAGCACAGTTCGCAGGTGGCCAGGTCCATCCCAACATGATCTAGCAAACTCTCAGAAACAGCAGAACCTTCCATGCGCATGAAAAGCAAAAGACAAACCTAACCCATTGGAGGGTGGTGAGCTCCAAGCAGGCGTCTCTCACATGGTCTCATTTACTACCAACCTCCCTGCGCAAAACTAGCAACTGTCAACTCAAAGCAAGCGTGGAACGCCCAAAATCTCAAGGGATGAACCAGAAAAACAGGCGTAACTATGCGCACAGGTGACCCCACCGAAAAAATAAAAAAGAAGTCATAAAAATCAGTTTGGACAACCTGATATAAGTCAAACTGGTATAAGATAAAACCGTACAAACAAACAACAGAGTTGAAGGACAGCCTGTGGGTTTTTAACTCAAATAAATTGACAATTTGATACACCAGCAGGAAAATGAGGTCTGGGAAGATTAGGAAATAAGCAACACAAAAAACTTCAAATCAAAAGAAAATGTCAAAAAATGGAAAAATCCTCCAGGAAAATATGATAAAACTATCTCAAACCTCCGGTGCAACTCTAATTTCACCCATACAATCAATATTTGGGTCAATGAACCAGAGCGGGAAATTTACCTTCTTAAAGAACCCACTGCGGGTCATTTATGCAACAACTGATCGCGGGCCTCCCCAAACCTACTGACCCCGCAAAAGCTTGGCACTTCACTAGAAGAGGACTCAATCTTTAGCGCAGAGCAGAGCCTAATACCAACCTAAAGGGCCCCAAATCACATCACAAATCAGAGCTTAACAGCAACAGACAACTAGAAGGAGGAATTAAAAATGAATCATAATGGTAGCAAAAAGATAGTCACTTAGGCACAAGTGCATACTAGAAATGTTGCTCACTCCACCCCAAGGCAGGAGACACCGAACATTAACATACAGGAGGACAACTTTAACATGGAAAAACCAAAAGACTCCTGGCTTGAATCAATTTCACTGACAAACAAGAAGAATACAGGCCTTGGAAGTTACAACGAAGAACCCAGACGATACACAAACTAATATTCCAATATTAAACCAACTGAAAACCAGTCAACAAACAATAATCGAAATATCAAGCTCCCTGGAGCAAACTAACAGCGATGACCTGAAACTAACGCACACAAAAAAAAGCAAATAACGAATAGCAAAGTAAACTGGCACAAACACACAGTAACAATGGTACTTCTGACAGAGCTGGATTCTCAAAGGTGATAAGTGACATAAGGGAACCGATCCCGGCCTCACAGACGAAGGAAAAGGAGGATAAACCAGACATAAAAGTGTAAGATTTTCTAACCTATGCACACCATTCTAATAAACACCTTGCAATCCTCAATCAGTGTTCTTAACATGCAATCGGACAAACTTGATATCCAGCTTAACTTAATGAACATCATAGCAGCACACATTACTGGCATAAACTCAAAACTTGAAACGTTGACGAAACTTATAACACAGAAAAACAATTCATCTTCCTTTATGCCAGCAATTCACTGCGCTTGTGGACCAATAGTCGACAAACTAAGCGAAGTAACAACCATCTTAATGAGCATATTGAATGAGGGCAAACAGAGTAACCAGCCACCAGTGCCATACAGCACAGTGAAGAATGAATTACCAAATGGAAAAAAAGCTAAATCTCTAGAACCATTAGAAGCACCAAACAAAAATACCCTGGAGACTGGCAATCTACCGCAAGAATCACGGAAATGACAAAACATCCAATGCAAAAACCCCATCATCTCCATCTAGCACTTCAGTCGACACCAACCGAGTCTTAACTGAGCACATTAGCAAATCTGCAAAATGATCAAGTTAATACATTAGTGCTTTTTCAATCCAAAAGACAGCGGAAACGTGCCAGGACGACCAGAAAGCATCTACAGCACAACAAAAAAATAGACCAACAGGGGAACAGATTTTACCCAATCTTTGACTTTAAATCAAGGGAAAAAAATCTAACCACCCCTGCCACATATCAAGAAGCCAAGGAAGATCTAAAACATATTTACGAGTATCCCTCGACGTTGAATTCCCCAGATTCCCTAACCACAGAATCTATGGGAAAAAATAGTGTAAATAAAACAGAAGAGAAGAGCTTGAACAGAGGGCTCCTTACAAAGACTACGCAAATGAAAATAATGAACTTCACAGATTGCAGGATGCGGCCCCTGTAAATAATGTGAACACAATCGGGGATAATAAGAACAAAAATCATCTAGGTATGGCAAAATCTTGTCAAGAAACTGCTCAGAACATAAAAGATGAACTACCTAACCATAAAAGACTGGATACAGGTTTATTAACTCTCAAGGAAAACATCAATCAGCACAGAAGAGAGCGGGAAGTGGTTTAGCAGAGATGCTCCCAAACAATAGGAGATCAGAACGAGCGGATATTGATCAACGTAAACTTACACCACAGCAATACAAAGTGCCAAAAGTCAAAACAACAATGTGAAAATACAGCACCTCGCTCGTTCCCTACACCACAGCTAAGAATTGAGGAGCAAATAAAAACCCAAAATAATCAGATCCTATTAACCTCACAAGGTCCTCAAGACTACCTGAACAGAGGAAATGTCCTTAACCTAATGGCAGCTATTCCAACGTTAAACCATCTATCGTCATCTGATTTGTTATCAATTGAGTTCGTTTGTCAGGGAGACATCAACTGAGACACCAACCGAAATGAAACAACTCTCTCAACTTGGAAGACCGCAGAGACCGTTTCATTAATTCTAAACGCATCCCCACAGTTTGAGGCCTGGGGCATAATACTGTCAAAGCCCGTAAAGCAATGCTACCCCTCACCCCTGTTACGCCTGCATAGCAATAGGTTCAATAACTACTGTGTTACTCTGATACCCTCCGTATTACAGATTGCAAGAAGAAAACAGGGAGACAATGAGTCAGAATCAAAAACACAAGGGAAGATTCAGTCAGGATGGCTCCACGACGAGAATGACTCACTAATAACTGCAGAATATTACAGCAGTCGTCACTAAAACTCTTGTCATGGAATATTGCAGGTGCAAAGCACGAACTGCAGGATAACTCATCACTGGATTACTGGAAAAACTACGAATTAGTAGCTCTTCAAGAAACATGGCTGATCACCCCAGTCCAGGTAGTAGGTTACGTTCTCCCCATGTGAAAGCAACAAGACCCCAACGATATGGTAGACCAAAGGGTGGCCTTGCAGTTTACATTTCCACTGCATTGAACATCGTATCTGCCCAAATGTCTACCACAACAACAGATACGCAAACATTAGAAATTGACTTTGGATCCAAAAAAGTAGCAAGCACTATCATTCTAATCAATGTTTATGCACACCCAAAGCAAGAGAACAAAAAAGCCCTATTCAATAAATTGACAACTGCAATAATGGAAATAAGGTTTGAACACCCAGCATGGGAAATAATTGTAACTGGCGAAATCAATTCAAATTTAATACACACACCAGAGGAAGATGATAATATAACAGCAGCAAATGCAATATGGGCAGTACAAACTCAAGAATGCTCAACCCTCATACGTCATGATTTAAGTGGACAGAAACTAGTGACAGACCCAGAACACCTAGGTATGAGAGTACTAAATGGAAAAACTCAACAGGACAGACCCCGAGTAGCACATATCATGGCCCGTATGCCTGCTCCATAATAGACTATACAATTCTTACTCTACCGCTGCTTGCCCAAACAAAAGAATTCTCGATTAAATACACCACCAAAAGCGATCATTCGTGCCAACATCTAGAATTGATAACTTCCCTACAAGACACACAACAGCACCACCAGAGGCAGGGCTAATAACAACGATTAATCTCAAATGCCTAAGATGGTCAAGCAACTGATTCCCTGAAATAGCTACCAGGGCAAAGGAATTAATAACAAACAATGATTTAAGGGAGGGCTCGATAGTAGAAGTCTTGGGCTGCCTTTCTAACAAACCTACTAAAGGAGGCCCCTATAAACCAGCCTGGAAGCCTAAGGTGCAGCCAATACAAACATCTGGGTAGAAAAGCAAGGAGCCTTAAAAAAGACATAAGAGGCGCAATTAGATCTATAAGGGGCACTGTTGTGTCTAACGCTACATGGGAAAATATAAAAAAACTCATGAAGCAGTACAAAAAGCAAATCTGGGAAGACAAAAGAACCAAATCAGACAACTTCTGGTCCAAACTTCTATTGAACGCTAAACAATCAAATGCGAGAGCCTTCTGGGAGCTAATAAATAACCTTACAAGATCTCCAAAGGTAATTAATGTCGCTTGCGTCACTGAGTCAGCCTAGACACTTCATTTAACCTCCACTTTTGTCAAAGCGACCAACAAAAGTGATCAAGACTTGGGAATATCCAACCACTCCCTTGCCAGGGATCAAAGCAAAACAACCCCAACAAAGCTAAGCGCTGACATACCATTCTCAGAACTGGTTGGCCCAACAGAACAGACCAAATCTGCACACACAACAGTAATGATATCTAAAGAATCAGGAAGTACCCCGAAGATCACAATAGCAATAGAACAATCCCAATCCAACGCACAGAAGAAAAAATATCCAAGGTAATCAGAATGGGCAGACTGAACGGGGCACCAGGTCCAAATGGTATACCGCAAGCAATCTACAAATTGGATCCTAATTTTTGGGCGGTCCAGTTGTCACTTCTGTTCCGCGAGGTGGACAGTACAAAAAACATCCTGAGAGTTGGAGAGGCTCAATAATCAACCCAGGGGCAGATTTACAAGCCCCTTGTGCCTCAGGTGCGTCACCTTTTGTGTCGTACCGGTGGTGCATTTTACTGCTCCATATTTACAAGGACAGGAAAAGCCACCCTGCGTGACTTTTCCTGTCCTTGTAAATATGGCCCCTTTGCACGCAGCACTTTGTGTAAAAGGGTGTTCCATAGGTGTTGCTGTGGGTGTTCCCATGCAACACCCATGGAACCAGACACATTTCCAGATTTACGAGGAATAGTAAATCTGGAAATGTGTGTGAATGCTATGCCTCCCCAGGGGAGGCATAGGGAGGCGCAACGAGGATAAATGTATTCATTTCTCCTCGTTTTCTTTTTCTCTTTCTATGCGCGCTGCATTCTGCAGCACACATAGAAAGAGGAAATCACCTCTAATGATTGTTTTTGTTCAGGAAGGTGTCCCTTCCTGCACATAAACAATCATTGAAACAATGACGTTTTTCAACTTCTATGTGTGCTTATACAGCACACATAGAAGTTGAAAAATGGCATTTCAGATAGTTTTTGTGGAAGAAGGGAACCCTTCCTGAACAAAAACAATCTCCCCACGATGCAGTCATCCTTGCACCATGGTGCAAGGGTGCCTGCGCCAACGCATTGCAGCAGTTTGTGTGCCAGCGCAGGGTGAAGCACAGAGAGGCAACATATTGTTGTAAATATGTCACATCCCTGTGCTTTGAAAGTGACTCAGTGCGGCGCAGCCAAATGGCTTGCGGAATGCACTGAGTCACTTTCTTGTAAATCTTCCCCCCAGTGTATAAAGGAGGTGATCGAACAGATCCAGCTAATTACAGAATGATCACCTTGAGAGACTCGGAAGCAAAATACTACGCTGATTCTCAGCGACTTGGTAGACTGGTTGGAGAATAATAATAAAATCCCTATAAACCAGTCTGGATTCCGTAGGGGTGTCGGTACCACCGCAAATATTCTCGACTTGTGTCTAATGGCAGATGAGAGTCTACAGCAGCGAAAAAATCTATATCTATATTTTATAGATTTTAAGGCTGCATTTGACATAGTTAACAAAGGCCTAATATGGAACAACCTTAAGTAGTGTGGACCAATACTCAGAGCCATAACGCAACTGTACACAAACACGTGGATGCAATTTAAAATAGCTGATGGCAGGAGGCTCACGAGGAAAATTCCTATGGATGCTGGACTGAAACAAGGCTGAGTTCTAGCACCTCATTTTTCAACCTTTTTATGGCTGATCACTCGCCAATGCTAGATCAGGTTAACTCGCACCCTGCACGCTTGGGTACACTACCTATTACAAACCTATCTTTTGCTGACGATATAGTACTGCTAAGCTACACAAGAATAGGCATCCAAAGGACGATCAATGAACTGGGGCACTACGCCAAGGCAAATATGCTAGAAATCAACACAACAAAAACAAAAGTCATGACTATAAGTCGTGGTGCCCAGAAACAACTGCCATTCAAACTTGGCATTACAAAACTGGAAGCGGTCAGCAATTACAAGTACCTAGGTGTATATATTGCAAAAGACACACAATTGATGGACAGAATGCAGAACAAATCAAAACATTTACCCCCAGTCAAGAGATCTGGGTTAAATCCATCATTCTTTTGCTCACCATGCCACCCCAGTTTAGACCTGGCCGTATGCAAATCAGTCTTGACCCTGTGCCTCATGGGAACAGTCCAGCCCGAACTGCCAAGCCAGGTCCTCCCTGGACCGGAAACAAGTATCCTAGGATCAGTTTAGGGAATTCACCCCTCATCAGCTAGGATAGCTTGAATCCAGTGGCACAGTGAGCCCGGGACCCACGTCTGGGCATACCCAGCGCACTTAGGGCGAGAAAGGAAAAGACACACAATTGATGGACGAAATGCAGAACAAATCAAAACATTTACCCCCAGTCAAGAGATCTGGGTTAAATCCATCATTCTTTTGCTCACCATGCCACCCCAGTTTAGACCTGGCCGTATGCAAATCAGTCTTGACCCTGTGCCTCGTGGGAACAGTCCAGCCCGAACTACCAAGCCAGGTCCTCCCTGGACCATAAACAAGCATCCTAGGACCGGGTTCGGGGTTTCAGCCTTCATCAGCCAGGATAGCTTGAATTCAGTGGCACAGTGAGCCCGGGACCCATGTCTGGGCATACCCGGCGCACTTAGGGTGAGAAAACAAAAGGCGCACTTAGAGCGAGAGAGCAAAAGACACACAATTGATGGACGGAATGCACAACAAATCAAAACATTCACTCCCAGTCAAGAGATCTGAGATAAATCCATCATTCTTTTGTTCAGCATGCCACCCCAGTTTAGATCTGGACATATGCAAATCAGTCTTGACCCTGTGCCTCATGGGACCAGTCCAGCCCGAACTGCCAAGCCAGGTCCTCCCTGGACCGTAAACAAATACTCTAGGACCGGTTTCGGAGTTTCACCCCTCATCTGCCAGGATAGCTTGAATCCAGTGGCACAGTGAGCCCGAGACCCACGTCTGGGCATACCCGGCACACTTAGGGCGAGAAAGCAAAAGACACACAATTGATGGACGGAATGCAGAACAAATCAAAACATTCACCCCCAGTCTAGAGATCTGGCTTAAATACATCATTCTTTTGCTCACCATGCCACCTCAGGTTAGACCGGGCCATATGCAAATCAGTCTTAACCCTGTGCCTCATGGGAACAGTCCAGCCCGAACTGCCAAGCCATGTCCTCCCTGGACCGTAAACAAGCATCCTAGGACCGGTTTCAGGGTTTCACCCTTCATCAGTCAGGATAGCTTGAATCCAGTGGCACAGTGAGCACGGGACCCACGTCTGGGCATACCCGGCGCACTTAGGGCGAGAAAGCAAAAGAAACACAATTGATGAACGGAATACAGAACAAATCAAAACATTCACCACCAGTCAAGATATCTGGGTTAAATCCATCATTCTTTTGCTCACCATGCCACCCCAGTTTAGACCTGCCAGTTGGTCCCAGGATGCTTGTTTCCGGTTCAGGGAAGACCTGGCTTGGCAGTTTGGGCTGGACTGTTCTCATGAGGCACAGGGTCAAGACTGATTTGCATATAGCTGGGTCCGAACTGAGGTGACGAAGTGAGCTAAAGAATGATGGACCAAAGTCATGCAGTCTTTGCGGAGCGTCAAAGCAGGACTTAATAATAACACCTAATATGCATTTGCCCAGTTTTAAAGTCATACTGGCTTTTATTACTTAAAAAACTTTTTGACATTAGGGGCATCCGCACCTGTAGATCTGCAATATTAAAATGTCTCGATCTGAATGACCCACAGCTTAATTGTAACTCGATAAAACTTTTACTTCTTTACGAGAAATTACTAAGAAACAGACTGATGGGAAAAGCACAATAGCACTTTAAGATCATACTGTACAAAACTGACTATATACCTTTTCCTTTCTTTTTACAGTACCATTGGCAAATCAAAAGTTTTAATATGTATATTTCATCTGTTATAACACACTTAGGGGGATATTCTCAAGAATGTGCGATAATCATCGCCAAAATAATAGGTTAACCCAATGTTTCATATCGCCGTCTATCGCTGGAAAATAACTCTGTGTTAACGTCCTATTCACAACACAGCGGTAACATGCGATAGATTCCCGATAACGCGTCAAATGTCCGCGATAGAATCACCGGGACGGCGATAAAAATCTATACCCGAACGTGAAAAAAGCTGCGATGGGCACAACAGCGATAAAAATACAGCGATAAGCAGCACCACGCCTGCAAGTCCCACAAGTCAGGCGGGAAAAAATCACTATAAAAACGGCAGCAAAAAACACAAACAAAACACATACAACTGCTACGCACCATGGAGGTAGCCGGAGCAAGTACAGAGGACAACCAGAACCCCACAAGCCCCACGGAGGACCAGTCTGGGACCATCATTGGGGAGACGGTGGCAGGAGTTTGGGGACCGGACACTGCACAACAGGACCTGAGCCAACAGCAACAGGGTGAGTAACGACCAGGGACTGGGGGTACGGGGGAGATGGGCACAATGGCACACATGCACAATTAAGTATAGCACATCTGCGGACAAACCATGCCCAAGAGTCACAACTCCGACCAAGAGCCCAATTTACCCAAGTCTGCAACATCTCAGCACTGTATAAGCACAGAAGTGAAAGGCACACTGCCTGAAAGGGATAAGGGCCCGCAAAATCAGAGCTGAAGGGGCAACCCACCCACAATGCAGCACACACACATAAGAATCCGAGCACCTCAACATTGTCAACAATGTGGTACAAACTACAACACTTTCACAACAGAACAGAGGACACAACTGCTGCCGCTTGTGTGCAGAAAATGGCCATACGCATTTGGCATAGCAGGAAACTGTGAGATAACAATGTACAAGTACAACCTCACATCCCTGATGGTGTAGAAATGTCAACTTTCCCGCATCAAATAGGCATCTCCTCACAAACAGTCACAATGTACATTGTCATGCAGTCTGTTAGTAAACTTGTACAATGCGTGAACATACATGTGAACACAATGTCAATATGCATCTCCCCTTCACATT
The DNA here is from genome assembly GCA_963921515.1 of Calotriton arnoldi. Taxonomy (NCBI): domain Eukaryota; kingdom Metazoa; phylum Chordata; class Amphibia; order Caudata; family Salamandridae; genus Calotriton; species Calotriton arnoldi. Next base: position 118,296 of record CAWUFW010017856.1, read on the forward strand.
GCAGAGGGACAATCAACACCTCCTGCAGAGCAGACCCAACAACACAGCACTGATGATGAAGAGGACCTCCCCAACATCAACACCGACGCCCTCCAACAGCTCATGGACAGCTCTGGCACCCCACCCGCAGGAGCAGGGCAGCCCAGCTGCATCCAGGAGCCCCCACCCCCTGCACAGACCACACAGCAGGAAGCACCCACCACCACAGCTGTCTCCCAGGACCCCCACGACCAACACATGGCATTCCAACGCCGTGTGTTAGGGTGCCAGGAGAAGATGGCTGATCAGGTGCGGGTGGGGTTCGACCTCATGGCAGCCAAACTAGATGTCATACGTGGGTGTCTAAGTCCCATCAGGGACCACTTACAGTCCCTAACGGACACCCACTGGCCGCTCCATGCTCTCCGACAATCCACGGCTGACATCACTTGAGTCATGACTCTGAGCCAAGAACAACTGTGTAGTCAGAGTGGCTCCAGCGATGTCAGCCGGGAATTGGGACACATAAGGAGAATGATGGAGAGCTTGGAGCGGATGCAGGCGGAAAGAAGGTTTGCCACGGCTGCACATCAGCGAGATGTAGCTGGGATCTTCCATGTCCTGCAGATCCTCTTCATGGCATTGCCACCACAAGGCCTGGTGCGGATGAATGCTGCTGCTACCACTCCATCCACATCTCCGCTCCCTGAAGTGTCAGTGCCACACAGTGTGGCAGACATTCCACCTCCGGCTCCTGATGTGTCACTGCCACACAGTGATGCAGACAGAACACCACCACCAACATGTGCGGCACCTGACACATCAGAGGATGATGAAGATGACAAATCCAGCTTTGTGCTCAGAATGAAGTGGTAGCATTCATCTCTGCCATATGGCCGGTTTCAGCTTGGTTCCGCACTCTGCATCATGCCCTGGAATAACACCTTCCACTGTCCCCCAATACACTCAGCGACACTCACCTTGGACCTCGACATGGACTTCCATATTTTTCTGGTTACCAATGACACAGTAATCACACTGCGGACTGAAGTCTTCCACTTCCGCTGAACTTGTCAATCCCTAAAGGACTCTGGCTGGCCCTCCAAGGGGCAACAAGGTGAAGTGGGGTTTGCATGGCCCTGTACTGCTCCAGCTTCAACACAACCACTGAATGTGAATAAAACATTCTAATTCACACAGATGTGTCATGGCTATGATCAATCAAGGATGTAAGTATGGATGAATGTAGGGACAATGATTCAACAAAAAGGTACTCCCTGGGTAATGCTATCAATGCGCATGTATGGCTGTGACCCAGATAGGCAGTGAGACACACATTGTCATTCAAATCAACACTCATCACAGTTGAATACAAGTGAAGGTGCGTAGACTTTATTAGCATATGCGTGTCAGTACGGGCAAGATAAGTGCTACAACATGCAGACCAATGCAGCAGTATGTCAGAATGAGGAACCTTGCCAAGCGCCGCTGTCCACTCCGGGGGAGTGCCTCACCTTTCACAGGTGTGTGTCAACCCGCGTTGTTGTCCACTCATGTAGTCGGAGTCCAGGCGAATGCAGCCATGTCCACTGTTGTTGTGGGATATGTGACCAGATCTCCAAGATGCAACAAGGTGTTGGGACATGTGCAATGGGTTCAAAATCAAATCAGTTGTGGCTGCAGGTATGTAGTTACTCGTCCATGAAAGCGATTGCAGCTTCGTAGGCCATCATTTCCAACATGAGGTCGTTGTCGACTTCATCAAACAGGACGGCGAGTCCATCCATTAGCAGGTCCGGACAGATGTGCTGCGTCTACCCCCTTTCACCAATTAGCACTACAGCCCAATAGGGGAGCAGTTCAGTGAGGTCACTGCACACGAGGATTTGTGCAATCTCCCAGGTCCAGCTGCCAGCATGTATGCCAAGTAGCAAGGCATCCCATAAACGGGTATCACAGTGACACTCCTGGTCGTGTGCCAACAGGGGGCGCACACACATGTCAAAATCCAGTTAATCTACCGTCCTGTTGGGTAGGCAGACATCCATGCACCACTCGAATATGCACGATCGACAATGCAACACAGGCTGAACGCAGGTGACGTTGGCAAGGCGGAAGCTTAGCCGGTAACTGATCTGCAGCACTGCCAATGGCAGTGCCCCCAGTAAATGCAGCATCCGTGCACGGTACAGTTCCACGTGACAGGGGTTGTGCATGTGTCCGGGATGTTCGGCCATTACGTTAGTGACTCTTGTTGAAGTGGCACTGTCCTGACCTGTGCCAGTTCTGTGGATGAAATGCCACATCTCGGATCAATGAGTTGTTTTAGTGTGCACCGGTTGTACGCCTGGGATGTTGTGGGAGTAAGTGTGAAGGCCAAGCCATTCAATGCAAGATAACTTCGAGCAAGGACTTCTGTGTGTGGGGTGTGCATACGTTGGTCTCTCATCAGGCTGTGCGTAGTGTGGGAGTCGGCATCAGCTGCTATAGTATCTGTCAGCGGGTGCCGGACACATGCAATTCCGAGGTCGGAGGTGCAGATGTGCTTCCGCCTGATAGTTCAGACAAAGGAGCTTTCATCCCTAGTGTTGGTTTGTCATCTGCTTGCATTCAGGAACTGTGAAGTGGCTTGTTGGGGTGGGGTGGGATGTGTGCGAATTTGGGATTAATTTTTGACATGTCTTGCATGTGGCATATGAGCGGCATCACTGTGTGTTACGTTGCCTCACAGCTGCTCCTCCCTCCCCCGAACCCATTTACTTATGTGCGCTGCGCGATTGCATCACTTACTTGCACTCCTACGGCACAGTATTGTCATGCCTGTCTGCGCATGTCCACAAGCCTGACAACAACACTGTGATGTTGGTCGTTGAAGGTGGTGTGCCACGTGAGTGTAGGCCTATGGTAAGGATAGGGCAGACACAGATGTAGAGTACATGCCTGGCTGAACTGGCACTGCTAATGTGGCTAGGCATTTGGCTCATGCTGCGTCAATACAGATACACACAACACTTGGCATGTATGATCCTGGACCCCGAGCGGTCTTGCGCTCCTTCATTACTCCGTTCGTGCGAGCCCGCCTTCCGGGTGCATGCTACATTGCAACATTGTCGCTTACAGGGGGGGACTTAGCTACATGTCCAAGCTCTTACCCACTGCCTGAGGTAACATGGTTGCGTCCACTGTCCACAACACTACAAACACCAGCAGTATATGTCCACATGGACAGGTCTGTGCTCTGCATACTGAGGTCTGTCCAGCACATCACCGCCACACTTGGCATTGTGTGCATTCTTATTCATGGGTGACTTGCCTCCTTCACACATACTTGGTTCCCACCTCTCCCCACATTCTGCTATTGTGTGGCTGAGGGGCCATGCCGTTTTCGGAACGTCCGCTGTCCTGTTCTGCTCTGCCTCTGTGGTAGTCAGGGGGGTGGTATGGGGGGGCATGGGGGTGGTGGCGGTGGGTGTTGTGGACCTGCATGATCAGTAGCTCCATGACATGTGTTGGTCTTCAGATGTGGCTCTGGGCTGGGCTCCCTTTCATACTGCAGGTAGTCGTCCTGCTTTACACCAGTAAAAGGCAGGTGTTGAATCCCTGCTGCTAACGCGCCTTATCGCCTGTTTTTGGATCGCATCGCAGGTCTGGCTGGTCGCTGAGAATATCGCAAAGTGGTGTTTTCGTGTGTTTTTGCACGGGAACGCCTACTCTGCATATCATTAGCGTTAGTTGTCGCTCTCATCCGTGGCAATGATTTTTGCGGAAGCTATCGCTGGAAAACTGGCGATATTGGCAGTTTGCACCAGCTTGGGATGGGGCGATAATTCTTTTGCCACTTTTGCTGCGCTAAAGTGCCAATAACTCGACGATAAGTCCTTGAGAATATGCCCCTTAGTTTTATTGGTATATTGTTATGTTTATAATTAACTTAAACAATAAAGAATTATCACAATCACACAAAACGACTTACAGAAAACAGGTAAAATGATGTTCTGAAATAGAAAAAAACTTAGAAAGTATACATAAAATATACCAAACATTCAACACAACACAGTAGAGAGGAGAAATGTGAAATACACCGTTCTAAGGCCTAGCAGCGTAAAATTCTGAAAATGAAACAACTTAGGGGTATATTCTCAAGAACATGTGATAACCATCGCACATTTAGCTTAACGCAACTTTGCATATCGCAGTCCATCGCGAGAAAACAACACAGTTTTAACGTCCAATTCCCAAGCTGGCGGCACCACGCAATAGCAGCATGACAACACGCCAAATGACCGCATAAAAACCAACGCGACAAACAAAAAATGCGAAACACGAACGCCCAAAAAGTTGCGATGCCAGAAAGCGCGATATCAAAATCAGCGAAAACCAGCGACAGGCCTGCAATTCCCACGCGTCATGCAGGAAAATGCACTATAAAAGCAATTAAAAAAAACCAAACCCATTCAAACTGCGTAGCACCATGGATGCACCCGGACCGAGTGCAGAACGCAAGCCGAACCCCACAAGCCCCACGGAGGACCAGCCAGGAACCCCGTGTTCGGGGAAGGGCAAGGAGAAGAGGAAGAGGAAGACGGGGTTCAGTCCGCAGGAAGACCGGATCATCGTCACGGAGGTGACAGAACACTACCAACAACTGTTCGTCACCTCCACTGCTGCACTGGCAACCCAAACTGAAATATGGCAGTCCATCGTCACCAACGTCAACGCAGTCGGAGTGTCGAAGAGGTCAATGGAGGAGGTCAAGAGGCGTTGGCATGAAGTGTACAGCCAAACCAAGGAGAAGCTCGCCGCCAACAGGAAGGCAGCAAGGGCGACTGGAGGTGGGCCTCCTGCGCCACAGGAGGAGCTGGAGCAAATGGTGGCCACAGTCATCAGTGTGGAGATGGTGGCAGGAGTTGGGGGCCTGGACACAGCTCGAAATTACCTGACCCAACAGCAACAGGGAGAGTAACCACCAGGGACTGGGGGACGGGGGGAGATGGGCACAATGGCACACATGCACAAGTATGTGTAGCACACTGCACACCCACAATGACTGTGGAACATGTCCACGATACCCTTGGCACACTGCAACACACATAGGAACACCAAGTAGGCCCCTGTGCACTATGTGCACAAAGGGGCCCCCTCCAAATCACCAACGACACAACACAGCCATGCACATGTGCTGAATACAGAAAAGCAGTGGCAGTGTGAGCCACACTGACTATGCAAGTGACACTGCATGATGATAGCATGGCAGCAGCCAATATACATGACATGGTGGATGATTCGACATGGCGGTGGCCCAGTGCGGAACACATCCGTAAAGGAGCAGGTCACACTCTGACATATCCACGTGCACCCACAACCCATGCCGTGCAAAACTCACAGCAGACGAACAATGCACAAGGCCAAAAAATCTGTCTAAGAGCACACATGACCCAAGTCGCAAACATGTCAGCCCCCGAAAAGCACACAATTCAAAGGCACACCGCCTCAAAGGGATAAGGGTACACGAAAACTGAGCTGCAGGGGCAACTCCCCCACAATGCAGCACACACACATAGCAATCACAGACCCTCAGCAATGACAGCAATGTGGTTTAAAGTGCAACACCTACACCACAGGACAGAAGACACAACAGGTTCCGCTTGTGCGTAGTAACTGGCCACTCACATCTGGCATTGACTGACATTGTGTGATGATAATGTACGGGTACTACCACACATCCGTCATGTAGTCGAAAATCCCACTATCTGCCATCCACTAGCCAGCTCCACCAAAATAGTCACAATGTGCATTGTCATGCAGTCTGTATGTAAACATCTGCTAAGCATCAACATACAGGGGAAACTCTGTTAACCGCTTCGCCGCGATCGGAATTCCGCCCAGGTGCTGGACATTCCGATCGCGGGTGTGGTCGTGACGAGCTCAGCTCGTCATACGCACACGCCCACCGCGCAGCATGACGAGCTGAGCTCGTCATGAGCATCGAAGGGGTTAACCTGCATCTCCCCTTAATATTGCAGAGGGACAATCAACACCCACTGCAGAGCAGACCACAAACCCCATCATTGATGATGAAGAGGACAACCTGCACATATGTCAAGACACCCTCCAACGGATAATGGACAGCCTCCGCAGCCAACCCCCAGGAGCAGGGCAGGCCAGCTGCCTCGAGATGACCCCACCACCTGCACAGACCACACAGCAGGAAACACACACAACCACAGCTGTCTCCCAGGACCCCCACGAACAATACATGGAATTCCAACTCCGTGTGTTGGGTTGCCAGGTGGAGTTGTCGGATAAGCTGCGGGTGGGTTTCGAGCTCGTGGCAGCCAAACTCGAGGCCATACTTGGGTGTCTGAGTCCCATCAGGGACCACGTACAGTCCCTTACGGACACCCCCTGTCCGCAACATGCTCACCGACTATCCTTGGCTGACCTCGCAGAGGCCATTACTCGGATACAGGAACTGTCCAGTCAGACAGGCACCAGCGATGACAGCACAGAGTTGGCACAGATGAGGAGGACAATGGAGAGAGACCATGGAGCAGATGCAGGCAGGAAGTATGGCTGCCACAGCTGAAAACCAGCGAGATGTAGCTGGGATCTTCCATGCCCTTGCCATCTTGCCATTGCTGCCACTGAGCCAGTCCCAGATGACTGCAGCGGGAACTTCGACACACACATCTCCGACCCCTGATGTGTCAGTGGCACACAGTGATGCAGCCCCATCACCTTTGCACCCTGATGTGTCAATGGCACCCAGTGATGCAGCCATTACACTGCCACACACACCGGACACACCGGACACAGAAGAAGTATCAGAGGAGTAAGATGCAGATGGTAATCACTGTGTGAGGAAGGAGGTAGTAGCATCCATCCCCGTCAGATGGCCTGTTCCTGCCTGGTTCAGCCCTATGCATCATGCCCTGGGACAACACCTCCCACTGTCCACCTGAATACTCTGCGACACCCACCCGGACACCGACATGGACCGCCAAATCTTCACTGCTTGACAATTACACAGCAATCCTGCTGCGGACAGCACTCGCCCTCTTCCCAATCACTTTTCAATCCCCAAAGGACTCTCGTTGGCCCACCACTGGGCTTCGATGTTATGTGGGCTTGGATGGCCATGTACAGCTCCAGCTCCGTCATTCACCAGAATATGAATAAAACATTCTAAATCACACAGATGTGTCATGACTATGTTCACTCATGTATGAAAGTATGGCTGGATGTAGGGACAATGATTGCACAAGAAGGTACACCCTGGTGAATGACATCAATGCGCATGTTTATCCCTGAGACACATGGCCAATTGGATGACTGTGAAGGTGAGTACTAGCTGTGTCCCCCTTGCACATTAACAGCAATCTCACAACCCCCAACGTAGGCACACGTCCATGTATTGAATATGGCTGTGTGTAGGAATGACCGAATCGGTAGCAGTCCAGGAGTGGTGTCCTACATCACATGTGACAACACAACTTCACCTCGCATACCTATTCACACACATCTGTGTGGACACATTTTGTTATGCTTTATGAAATTGCTCCACATGGTCAGAGGTTGGACACCATACCCACATTGCTGAAGACACGTAAGTGCAAGGGTCTGCCAGCAACTATCCAAATACAATGTCTGGCTCACCGAGGTGGAGCTGTCAAAAGGGACCCACCCCCATTGTACATGCGTCAGTCAGACCCTCCCTGTGTAGGGACGATGCTCATTGTGGCACACGAGTGGTCAATCTAATCAACACTCATCACAGTCAGATACCAGTGGAGTTGCGTAGACTTTATTGCCATGTGCGTGTCAGTACGGACAAGGCAACGGCCACAATAGGCAGGGACATGCTTAAGACACTTGCACGCAGCATGAGTACCTTTTGAGGTGCAGGAAATGGGGAGGCAAAAATGGAAACCAATCATCACGGATGGCAAAGGTCTCAGCCCACCTTGCCTTGCTGGACGAGTCATGTGTTGTTTTGCGTCTGCCCATTGCCCGTGTGAGGGGGCACGACTAACAGCCCATGGGGTCTGCATAGTGCTCTGCCACCGGACTGCGCCGACTGTCTGCTCTGCTGACAGTGATCAGGTGAAAGGGTCCGACAAGTTCACATGTCATGCCACAGTGCCATGTGTGTACTCTCACCCCAGCAGTGTGACCGAATTGGTGACGTTGCCAAACGACGCTGTGCTGCTCCGACCATGGAACTGCATCACCTTGCACAGGTGTGTGTACACACGCGTAGTTCCACGCACATGCATTCAGAGTCCAGACGAAGGCAGACATGTCCTCTGTTGTGGTGGGATATGTGAGCATTCCCCACGATGCTACAAGGTTTTGGTACCTGTGCTGTGGGCGACAATCCGATGTGGCTGCAGGAACGTAATTACTCATCCATGAATGCCAGCGCAGCCTCATGTGCAATGTGTTCCAATAGTACGTTGTTGTAGGCTTCAAGGAACACCAGGGTGAGCCAATCCATTGACTGGTCCGGGCAGATGTGCTCAGTCCACGCCGTTTCCCCAATCCGCAACACAGCCCAATATGGGAGCGCCTCGATATGGTCACTGCACACGAGGAGTTGTGCAATCTCCCATTCGCAACTGCCAGCACATACGCCAAAGATCAGTGCATCCCATGCCCGGCTATCCCGGTGACACTCCTGTTTGTGGGCCAACAGGGGGCGCACTGTCAGGTCATAATCCAATTCAGCTACAGTTGCGTTGGATAGGCAGACCTCCATGGGCCACTCGAATGTGCATGATCGACAGTGGAACCAGGGCTGGACGCAGGAGACGTTGGCAAGACGGAAACTCAGACGGTAACTGATTTGCAACACTGCCATTGGCAGGGATCCCAACAGATGCAGCATTCATGCACGGTACAGTTCCACTTGACAGGGGTTGTGCATGTGCCCGGGAATGCCTGCCATTGCGTTTGTTGGTCTCGTGGCACCGGCACTCCTCAGACCGGCGGTAGTTCGGTGGATGATAATATGCCACAGCTCTGGGCAATGAGTCATATGTGTGTGCGACGTTTGGACGTATGGGTAGTTTTGTCTTAAGTGTCAAGGGCATCCCTTGCAGGTGTAGATCGTGCAGGGACAAGTGTGTGTGGGGTGTGGGCACGTTGGTGTTGCATTGGCGCAGTTCGTGGGGTGGGAGTCGTCGGAGGCTGGCATGGTATTTCACGCAGGGTGTGCCAGCTGCATTCAGGACCAAGGTCGGGGGTTTATTTGGCATTCAGCCTTGTGTATTGAGACAAAGGGGCTTTCATTCCTGATATCAGACTGACTACTGCTTGCGTTTCTTGTATGTGATGTGGACTTCGCGCTGACTTTGATGCCAGGCCTGTGATTTGGGGTGCACAGATTTCGAGGCACACGCAGCTGTTGGCATGTTTGCATGAGCCAAGTTCCCGATTGGCCTTGCGCTCCTTGTTCAGTCTCTCTCTCTTTCTCTCTCTCTCCCTGTCCTTTGATGAGTGCCTAAAACACCTTCTTATCTTGGATTTTGTCTTGCAGGCTGTGAGTCACAGATTGTCCAGGGATGCCCCCCCATGACTCTTCATAATAGTTATTTGGTGACAATTTTGGATGTGACATTTTGTTGGGTCTTTCAATGGTGAATGTATGACTCATGATTTCAGTGCTCACATGTGTGTTGATTGTTGCAATTGTGCGACATCAGGCGGGTGCTTTTGTTCATGTTTTTGTGCCATTGATGTTGGGTGTCTTGGTCCCGGGGAGGTGGGGGGTGCGCGGGGTGGGGCCTGGGGGGGTGGGGTGTGGTCCTGTGGGTGGTGGAGGTGGGTGTTGTGGCCCTCTTGGGTGTCCGGCACGCATGTTCAGTGGCTCCATGGCATCTGTTGTTCTTCAGGTGTGGCTCTGGGCTGAGCTCGCTTTTGTGGTGCAGGCTGTGGTCCGACTTTGCACCAGGTCGGAGCAGGTGTTAGTTTCCTGGTGCTAACGCGCCTTATTGCATGTTTTGTGATCTTATCGCCGATGTGGCTGGTCGTTGAGAATGTTGTGGAGTGGTGCTATCGCGACTTTTTGCACGGGAACGCCTACTCTGCATCTCATTAGCGATAGTTGCCGGGGTCATCTGTGGTGATGTTTTTTGAGGATGCTATCGTGGGAAAACTGGTGATATCGGCTGTTTGCACCAGCTTGTGAATGGGGCGGTAGTTTTATCGCGACTTTGGCTGCAATATAGTGCCGTTAACTAGGCGATAGCTCCTTGAGAATATGACCCTTAGAAGGATAAATATCATTAGCTATCATAGAAACATTGCAAAGTACATTTATTAAAAAACAACTTTTATTCAGCATACAAAATAACATACATTAACATTTTTAAGTCAACAAACTTTGATTTGTGGATCAAAGAACCTCAATAAAAGCACAAGAACATGATAACATAAAAAATTAAACAAAAAAAATGTCAAAACATTGCTAAAATAGAGATTGATAAATACATAACACTTTAACATACGCGAAAATATGAAAGAAAAGAGAGAATTACCAAAATAAGAATGCAATATTATTTTAACAAAACAAAAAAAGACATAATGGTAGTTGTAGTTATTTCAATTAAACATTAACTACACTTGCAAAATTGTACGTTAAACATACCTAGTAAAAATGTGCAGTAAAAATAAACAGACATTTACAATATCAAAACACATATATGAAAAATGTTATAAGGTGAAAAAACACTTACAAGCACTATAACATCATGTCAAATTTAATGGAGATTGAAACCTGTAATCTTAATACAACTAAATTCATTCAAACAAAGGTTTAGTGACACATACAAAAGTATAACTTACCAGTCTCCACTCCACAAAGGATTCCTGTCAAGCCTTCAGGATGTAGGATTTTCAAGACCTTCTCCTCCCAGGATATAGTTGCAAGGGGGGCTGGGAGAACAACCACCAGTCCTCTGGGCCTCCAGGAGACGCTTGGAGGCCAGGAAATGCACTCTACCCCACAGATCGTTCCACCTCTTCCTAATTTCCTACTGTGTGTGCAGGTTTCTTGCTAAAGCATTCACACTGACAACTATTCTGGCCCACATTTGCCTTTTCTGAGCTATAGTTGTATTTTGTACTTAGGGTCTAAACAATTGTGGCTACTTTCTAATAATTTCATTCACCATGACTAACAATTCTCCCTCAGTAAAACAGAGATTTCTTCTCCCTGCCATTATCAAATAATAAACTTAAATAAATATAACAGGATATCTTTTGTTCTGCCTTTCCCTGATCGAGCTTGGCTCAACAGCAGGAGAGCAGAAACATGTCTCTGGTTGGCAGCAGTCCGAGTTTGCTGTCCAGTTCTGGAAGACTGGTACCGGGAACACTGAGGGCCTCCCGGAGGAGCTTTACAGTGCATGGAATCATACCTCCACACCATTTACTGTGTGGGGATATGAATCCAACATGTTTGATACCAAACATGACAGGGTTTGTTACAGCTAGTTTAGAGATGGTCATCTCATAATGACGCATGGCCACTCTATATGTTGTAATGGCTGATGCACTTCCAACACAGGAGAATGGACTCCGAAGGTTGTAGGGGTGCCCCGCTCATGCAGGGGCACCCTCACACTTAGAACCGAGCACTCTGCCTTCAGGATTGAAAGGCCTGCCTTAGGGGTGACTTATATGTTTTAAGTGTAGTGAACTCAGATATAGGGAAACCTATATCTGTCGTAGGTGGTGCTAGCACCAGCTTACACAGGCTGCAATGGCAGGCCTGGAGTCACAATTTGAGCGGTCTCTCATGGGTGGCATAATACATGCTTCAGCCCATGAGAGACCCCTGTTTTACCTATGCTCTGGGTACCTTAGTACCATATACTAGGGACTTACCAGGGTGCACCAGTAGCCAATCTGGGGTGTACCTAAGTACTCACCATGTCCAATTTATGGAAGAAGCACAGAGACTGGGGTCCTGATTAGCAGGATCCCAGTCAGACTATTCAGAAAAAACATAATGACACCAGCAAAAAGTGGGGGTGACCATAAAAGCAGATCCTTCTTTCCTACACAGACCCTCCTGACAACACCCTATTCGGGGATGATCCAGGCCTTACAGGGCAAAATGAACCGATTTGTTTGGGCAGATGGTAGGCCTCGAGTGCCGAGATAACAGAGTTACCAAACTGCTGCCAATGGTGGCCTGGTTCTTCCTAATCTATTACAATATTATTGGGCAGTACAATTACGGTACCTAGTGGAGTGGAACTGGGAGGAATCTGAAAAGCATTGGCTGTTTCAGGACAGGGCAGTTGCAGGTCAGCCTTTGTGGGAAATTCCCTTCTGGAAGAAATCGCAACGCCCGAGGAGCCTCTATCTGTCCCTTATCACTAGAGCCACATTGGAAGTCTGGGCTCAAGTGGGACAGCGAATAGGCCTTTTGTCATTCCCCTCCCCAATGACCCCGATTTTAGGCAACATGGACTTCACTCCAGGGATGGATCAAGTGGCATTCGTGCCATGGCGCAGCGCAAAATGTCGTTCAGTGGGCTATTCGTTCGATGAGGAGGGGATACTACCATTTGCCCAATTAGGCAGTGACTATGAGTTTCCAGAAACTGAGAGGTTGCAATACTTGCTGGTACGACACTGGTTAATGCATCCACCCTATCATCTAGAAGCCCAGAGATACCTTACTCTTTTCGAGAAATGGCTAGTGACTAAAACCTCCAACAAACGACTCATCTCTGAACTGTATGACATTTTGCATCAATCTGCCCTGATAGGGTAGGATAGGATAGTTATTTCTAAAGCGCTCGAATGCTGTGGCGTCTTGGTGCTGAGTGTGTGCGTGGGGACGCTAGGCTGTAGAACCAAGGTTTAATTTGAAGGGAACAGCCAGGTCTTCAGCGCTTTCCTAAAGATCATCCGATTGGGTTGAAGTCGCATGGTGGAAGGCAGTTGATTCCAAAGCTTAGCTGCACAGTGTGATAAGCTCCGACCCCCCCACCTTGCTCTACGAATTTTGGAGGTGTGGACGAGACCCGAATTTGTGGATCTCAGGGTTCTGGTAGGAGAGTACCAGGAAAACAAACTCTGGATCTCCACCGACCCACCTCCATATAGAGCCTTGTGCACCATACAGAGGGCCTTAAATTCCACTCGCTGCTGGACAGGTAGCCAGTGAAGTGACCTTATGCCCGCCGAAGTGGAATGGCCTTTAGGTATGTTTAACAGCAGTCGAGCCGCCTCGTTTTGTAGTGAATGTAGTTTCATTCTCTGAGACTTGTCAACGCCCATAAACAGCGCGTTTCAGTAGTCTAATTTCGAAAGAAAAAGCGATACTACAACAGTTTTTTGAAGCTCCTGTGGAATAAAGGGGAAGATCTTACGTAAACTTTTAAGTAAGAAGAAACAGGAGGAGGTCAGACAGTTAACCTGAGCCGAGAAGTTAAGCTGATCATCAAAGATCACTCCAAGGTTCCTGACTTTAGTGGTAGGGCATGGACAGTCACCTGCCTCTGTGGGCCACAAGGTTTTGTTCCACAGTGAAAGGCCCTTACCGAACTCCAGTACCTCTGTCTTGTCGGTATTTATTTTAAGGAAGTTTTGGCTCATCCAGCTCATAATATCTGTCAGACAGGCATGAAAGCCGCTGGCAACGATATCTGGTTGTTTCAAAACAGATATTATGAGCTGCGAGTCGTCAGCATATGAGACCAGAGAGAAGCCGTGCTTTCTGACAAGTCTGGCCAGAGGGGTGACATATATGTTAAAAAGCGTTGGAGACAGAGCAGAGCCCTGTGGCACTCCGCACGGGAGATGAAAGGTGTCAGACTGTAGGCTGTCCCAATATATGTTCTGCTCCCTAGCTGCTAGGAAGGAGGAGAGAAGGGCCAGAGCTGTGTCCTCAATTCCCACGTCCCTCAGCCGCTGCACTAACACCGTGTGGTTCACAGTGTCGAATGCTGCTGATAGGTCTAGGAGGACGAGAACAGCCCTGCCCCCCCCGTCCATCACTTTCCGTATCTCCTCTGTTGCCATTATCAGGGCCGTCTATGTGGAGTGGCAAGGCCTGAAACCGTGCTGTGTCGGGTCAAGCAGATTGTTGGATTCGAGATGTTGGGTTAACTCCTTGTTAACAGCTTTTTCAAGAATCTTAGCAGCGACCGGCAACCCTGAAATTGGACGGTAGTTTTTGTTTCAGTGGGGTCGAGGGCTGGCTTTTTAAGAATAGGCCTGATGCATGCTTTTTTCCAGGCACAGGGGTACATGCCAGACTCTATGACTTGGTTTAAAAGGGGGGTTAGCTGTGCACTGATATTTCCAGATACCAAGTGCATAGTGGCCGGGGGACAAGGGTCATTAGGGGAACCCGACTTTGTGGATAGGAGGAGATTGTTGACCTCCTCCTGAGAAAGCGGCCGGAAACGGGTTAACCGGCCATGCCCTACCTTCTCCACCATTGATGTGCTGTTACAGCTAACCGTAACACCCGGCGTGTTGAGGAGATCATTGTAGATCGATTGCACCTTACTTTGGAAGAAGATAGCCAGTTTGTGACAAAAGGCTTGGTCTGGTTTAAACTGATTATTCTGCTGTGGTTTGACTAACAGCTGAATGGATTTGAAGAGCTCCTGATACACCAGACTACTGGCCAAAAGAGATGGGAGACAGAACAGGGAGATCTTTGACACCAAAGGAATGGTGTACTATAGATAGCGGCACACAGCATGCAATGCAGCTAGCATAGAAACCTCTGTAAAGATAGTTACATACGGGTATCTGTTGGAACAAATAGTATTTTTTCGTGAATGAGTTGCAGGTGATTTCTTAACAGTGCATGCACACATGTACACTTCCCTGGCAATCACAAGGCTCAGCCTGCCTGCGGTCAGTGCATTGCGGTGCACCACAGTCTGCAAAAAGCATAAGTTGCTAATAGAGTGGGAAGCTGTAGAGGGAAATGGTGGGAACGGGAGAACAGGAGTGATTGAGACGCTCCAAATAGCACCGCTCCGTCCATAGACTTAGAATTGTTAAATTCGCAGGGCTGAAACGTCCAGAATTGAAGCATTTATTTTCAATTCTAATTATCAACAAAATCAATGTTATTAAACATTGATCTGATTCTGCTAATAAGCATTGGCAATGCCAATAGGTCTGGATACAGTGACTGAAAATTCACAGAGAGACACTCAAATACTGGTGATAACTTTGATTTATTCGCAATAAAGTGTCACTCAAAGTGTCACACATTTGACAGTGATTCAGCGCTTGCTGGTCCCACTCTCGTACCATATGTCCTCCGATGGACCTTTCTTATCTGCACTGAGGAGTGAGGAGAGTTAGTGTTTCACAAATCAAATTCTATTAACAGTGTAACCCATTTGGTCAGTGTAACCCATTTGATCGACGGAGGACCGATGTGAGGCATTGACCCTGAGTGGCTCTGTGGAGTAAGTGTGACGACAAGACCACGGTCCCACAAAGGTCCCGGGTTCAGAGTAGTTCTTGTGAACTCGTAAAAAGGAGTCCTCTCGGAAATGATCCCAGAGTGAAGCAATAGTGGACATTGTTCGTCTGAGTATTTAAGGTAATATACCCAATTAGGGTTTGAGACTACATAACTAGGGACCTACACCCTGATGAATGCCAGAGCGATCCAGTTGGGCGCATAGAATTGGCAGAAACATGTTGGTATTCGCAGCAGGGGTATAGGGGCCTTTACCTCCCCTGAATACCCCGAGATTCAAGTTTTAATCCTACCAAGGGGCGACAGGAATAAAGAATGATTACGGTTGCCCGTTAGGTAGTTTTAACTATATGTGTCTGCACTGTTTGGTCCCTTTTCAAGGAAATATTCTTTCCTTTGTTTGTCATTGTTGTATGTGTTCTTTTATATATACTGTACCTTCACCACTTATCTTCAATCACAAAAAATATTTTTTGCGCTCCACTCAGTGTGTTGGTCTGCACCTGGGTGTTTGATGCGGCCCTATGATGAAGCATGACACTGCAAAGTGTGTGAGGGCAGTATTAAGACATTTTCTGTCTTTCCTTGTTTCTTGTTGTCCTTGTGATATCGACTAGCGGTCGGTTTACTAAGGAGGTTTCGTGGAGTTCAGTACCTCCTGCATTTTTTATTTTGTTTAGTACTTCTCTGTTGTGTGAGATTTCAGTGACGGTAGGGGAGTCAGAGAAGGCTTATTCCCTTGTCTCTTCTTTGTGATTCTTACACAATGAGGACCAGGAATCAGTATCTACAGTTAAGAAGTTTATTACAAGTTGACAATCAGATGTAGTCAAATTACCCTTAGCACCGTGCTATAAAGGTACAGAATAACAACAGGAAAGCCCAACCTCCAGAAGAAATTGAGGCAGACCAAAATTAGGCACACGAGCAATTCAGTCACAGCAATACAGAAGAGTAACACAAGAACTTGATGTTCAGAGAGAAGTCTCACGTTCTCTTGTCTATACATTAGTAAATCTAGATTTCTTAAATCAGAGTCCAAGTTAAGAGGATCTAAAGAATCAAAAAATCTGGGAAATTCTGTAAAGAAAATATAGAAGAAGGCAGGAAAATTCAAGTAGGAAGGTGTCAGCATTTCAGAAGCCTGGTCAAGATTCTTCTTGGGTCAGGAAATAGTGTTAGCCTAAGCCACACTCTGCAAGGAATCAAGAAAAGTACAGAGGTCATGGGCCCAGATTCACAAACGTTTAGCGTCAAGTTAGCATTACTTTTGTAATGTTAACCTGACTATAAACCTATATGAGGATTAACAAACCAACGCTAATTGGTATTAGCTTTGGTTTGTTGGGTAAAGTAATGCAAAGCAGAGTAAAACGCTGCTTTGCATTACTTTGCGTTAAGGGGGTGGCACATGGGTGGCACATGGGCGTTCTCATGCAACCACTCCTGCTTCTTTATGCTAACACCTATTCACTAACATTAGTAGAAAAGGTTTAACGCCAAAAATGAATGCCACTGATAAGCAGGCATTAAACTGAGAAATGTTTACATTTCTCCGTGCTTATCCGACTTTGCATGCGTGCTGCACTGTGCAGCACACATACTAAGTAGGAAAAGCTTTTAAATATGTCTAGACACAGTATTTTGTACAGGACGGGAACCCTTTCTGTAGAAAACCGATGTCTGGCTTAGACACTCAACCTGGCGCTATGGCGCGCTAAGGTGTGTACATGCCGCACGGCTGCTGAAATCAGCCACAGAGCTAGGGAGAGGGGGGGAGAGAGCCATTTCACTGTGAATATGGCGTTCTCTGGCACTCTCCCTGTCACACAACGCTGCGCAGCCGTGAAAGCTTTGAGAATCTGGCCTGTGATCTCTCAAAGTCCAAAAGAATATTGCTGTGAGGGAACCTGAAAGGATCTGCAAGGTATCTGGAGAGAATCTGGACAGCGTCTGCATCTCCAACGGTATGAACATTAAGTTAGTACACACAAGAACCTTCTTGAGCAACACCCCTTTGCACACATCATCAGGGGTCTATTGTCTTTCTCCACTTCTCATGTTGTAGACTGCAACAATATCCAAATATCACACACTCAACATGGGAACGACTATGTCTTCTCACGCTCAAGCTAGGTTGAAACATTGCTGAATAGGCCTTTCAGTTCACGCTCTGGCCCTCCATGTTCTTTCGTCAAGGTCTTCTTCTCAGGCCCTTTCCTCTATCTCTAGTACACTAGTGTATCTATTCCACAACCAGAGCCGGCTTTAGCGCTGGTGGCGCCCGGTGCGACAATCACATTTGGTATCCCCCAACGCCCCAGGACCGCCTCTTCGGATTCTCTCACTACCACCAGGCAAAAGTGCCCCTCATCTCTCCAATCATAAAATATTGCTAAACACAGCGCCACCCCTGAAGTCAGCGCAGGTCAGCGCCCAGTGCGGCCGCACCAGTCGCACTGCCCTAAAGCCGGCCCTTTCTACAACTAACAATGAGTGTGAATACCTGCAAGAAATGTCATGGTGGCAGAAAATGGAAAACAGCATTTATGCAGCATGAACAATTGTAGGCCTAAATTGTCAGATTAAAATATTAGCAAGAATTTATGTGTGTACAATTTAAACACCAATGAATATAAATGATCATTGCATTAGGTTCATGTTACATAAAGCATACAATAAATCCTTTAAATAATAATGTGTAAGTATGGCTAAGAAAGAACTACATTCAAATGAAATATATGTAATATTAATACACACATTAAATAAACTCTTTATTGTTTCAAGTGTAATCACATTCTACAAATATGAGGATGGTTTCTATTTAATTACCTAAACAGTAAATGTTATTCAAGGTATTAAGGCACATATTATGGAAGTCGAATTTCATCTTTATAGTGAGTACACATCTATTAAACACGGGTAGTTTATTAATTTCTCATGAAATACGGTTGAGCACATAGTGCTTCATTTATAATAGAATGGCGCAGCACGGTGCCACAAGCAATCTTGCAGCGCTGCTTCATTCTAAAAGTGCAGGAATGTGCCGTATTTGCAAGAATACAGTGCATTCCTGTACGGACCCCTGCACTGGTGCTAAAAAAGCAGTCTAGCGCCAATGCAGGCACCATTGCACCATGTTGCAAGGGTGCCTGCATTGCGGGGCTTATTGATTTTGTGTAGGAAGGGACACCTTTCTGCACAAAATCAATCAGTGGAGGCGATTTTCTCCTGCTATATGTGCTGCAGGATACAGCTCACATAGAAAGAGGAGAGAAATGAGGAGAAATAAAGATATTTCTCCTAGTTGCACCTCCCTAACGTCACCCCTCTTAAATCTAAGAATGCTTCAACTTCCATGGGTGTTGCGTGGGAACACCCACAGCAACACCCATGGAACGCCCCTTTCACGCAGAGTAATGCGTGAAAGGGGCCCATATTTAGTTTTACAAGGCCATGAAAAGTCACGTGTGGCCTTGTAAATATGCCACATTGCGCCAAAAGTGGCGCTCCGGTGGCACACAAGTAGTTGCTAGGGCCTCATAAATGAGGCTATAGTATCCTAGCTTACTGTCCATGCTTGTGTATGCCATTTTCCACTACATGCCCTGCCAGTAGAATGTTACAGTATGATGATGTATTACGGAATGAATGTTGGGTGTCTGTCAAGAAAAGCCACAGTTGTAATGGGGCTGAGCAGCATGCTGGCTGCTCCTGGTGGGGCTCATCTACATATCTACAATAAATCATCTTGAACTCAACACTTCATTACTACAGAGGCCCATAGTGTGAGTAAATTCCCTAGTCCTACAGTGAATGCACGTTTAATAATGTCAAAATTGTTAGACCATATAAGAATTGAGTGCCACTGCTAAATGCACGTTCATGTCATGTATCCGTTATGAAGTTGTGACATATCTGTGATGAGTAAAGGATGGGCAACATTGTGGTGCAACAACAGTTAAACGTCACTCAAAACCGGATTGAAACCATAGAAATGTCACACATAAGCGATCTGAAAACATGGCAGCTATGGCCAGAGACGTGGGGAAAAGCATAGGGTCTGGTGTTGTGGAATCCCCTTTCCTCCAGGCCTTCTGTGTCCATTACTCGCTGGGGTCTACGGGCGTGGAGTAGTCATAGCAGAAACTGACGTCAGCACGCGGGAGTTGGGTCTATAAAGCACCGCGCACGGACTTACCCTTTACAGTTAAATAGGTACCTTATTCGTTGAAAATGTAATGCTCATCAGTCTTACAAACTCTTGTCCAATTAGCACCGTGACTAGGTATGAACAATACATTTAGAGAGAAAGTGTCTTATTTTTTTACTATTTGCATCTATAAGCTTCATTGAAACAGAAAGGAACCACCGGAACGCAAACTTAGATAACCATTCACTTCAGGTTTACACGGATAAAGTAAACCCTTCAAAAATTAAGAATCAATTGATCATCACTGCCACACAAAGTGCAAGTGAACATTCAAATCATGCTTATTATGAGAGGAAAAATAAACGCATCAGAACTCAGAGTCATTGTATGTGTTACCTAAGAATATTACATCGGTGACTAAATGTTTATAATTTGATATAATTTCACAGTACAGATACAGCATGACGCTGTTGTATATTTAAAAAACGGAAAATCTATATTGAGTAGTTTGTAAATGGAATAGAAATGTGTCGCTGTGCAAAGGATTGTGGGTATACATATGTTCAGCTCAAATCCCGCTGGCTTGCCCCCATCGCGTCCCCTAAGGGAGGAGTCTCGTGCTACTGCTCACAGTATAGACGGAACGAGCAGTCTAAACAGGCGCGCGCCACGTACCTGTTCTTCCCATGTTCCTTTGCGCAATTATCTACATACGATCGCTCATGGAATTTCTTTTTCATTTTCATATGAAGAGAGAATTGTTTTATCCTTCTATGTTTATAAATCCCGCTGAACTTTTTTCAACGATACTATGTGTTATCAACTGGAACAGGTTAATGTCCCGCCTTAACATTGTTAGATCGTTATTGGGGGGAACTTTTTGGGGGTGGTATACTAAATATCTGCTCTTGTTGAGATGTTCCTAGCCTTTGTATCAAAAAGGCTCCATTTTATTAAAGACAAGGTGGGTTATACTTAGGGTGACCAGGTTCTCAAAACAACAAGCAATAGGTCTCGCCTTTGGGACCTTAAAAGAGTTTAATTATCCAGCACAATATCCTTGGTGCAATATCCTTGGTGCACAATATCCTTGCATGGCTAAACACTTATAAGGTCCCAAAGGCAAGAACTATTGGCTATGCCAATGCTTGTTTATGTTGTATTATACAGGTTTATTTTGGATGGCCTAAAGAGGTGACTTCGACAAAGACATATTTCCCCATTTGGGATGTTGTTACCACAGTCCAACCTCAAATCAGGAATGGAAAACTGTTTAGAGAATGAACTACATCCTCTAAAAACTGATAACTTGGGATAAATAATTTATAACAACAGAAACGAAAATCTCGCCCGTAAATACAAAAACCCGGAAAACCTGCAGTTGCCTAAAGTATGCTATGACTAAGACGAAAAATCCCATCACCTGATTATGTTAAAAGCGAGAGCTCCTGACCCACTGCAGAATGCACCAGCAAATCCTTTCTCTCACTCGAAAAATAGTCACTATTTAAAAATGACAAATATTTGCAGCGTCCCGCATTCCAACGTCCAAACAATCCCTTTCAACAAATGTCCATTGTAAAGGACGAAACAGGGACTTAGAGTGAAATGGATACTAAGCTGCAAAAAAGGAGCATATCTTTCCATGTAGCGCCCCTTTATCCGCGCTAAAGTTGAACATTCAGCAACATCAAGGGGGCACCAATCCTCTGAGCTCAGACAAGTGGATGCGCGGAGTGCTGACTGCTCACGCATATCACTGACCACGATATTACCACAAAAAATATTGGCGGTGCCCAATTAATACACTGCTCACTAGGGGAGGGTTGGGTAACAGTATTTACTTACTACTTGTTAAAACACTTCTTAAACATCACTATCAGAAAATATCAACACTTTTACCCTTACTAGACGTCTGAGGTGTTTCTTTAAGTTAGCTTTAAAAGGGAAGCGGAGTAAAATCATAGCCTTGTAGTGCACTGCTAAGCCTGTTTCCTTAACTGTAAACTGACAGCACTTAGATGAAGGGCTTACTAACCTACATTTTATTGCATATTTCTGCCTTTCTAATTGACAGTGAAATTTATGAGCGATTCAAGTGCACCGTGAGCAGCAGGCATGTAGAAAGTCCATGTCTACGGGTGCCTTGCTTTGAAGCCATCATCAGAGCAGCTCCCGCATTTACAAGAGAGATGAAGTGCTTCAGCAAAAACAGGAGAACTCTGAGGGGCAGATTTACGTTGAACTAACGCAGCGGGGTACAGCAAGTCATTTTGCTGCGCCGCACTGCGTTAGTTTTGAAGCACAGGGATGCGACATATTACAAGAATATGTCGCATCCTTGTGCTTCCCCCTGCGCTGGCGCACAAACTGCAGCCATGCGCTGGCGCAGGCACCCTTGCACCATGGTGCAAGGATGCCTGCGTCATGGGGAGATTGTTTTTGTGCAGGAAGGGGAACCTTAGGTAAATAATTAATAAGGATACGGTATCCACTCCCGATGCGGCCTTTGATGCACAGTTTGATCTGCCCCTCCCATCGCCTCTCTCGGTTAACTTTGGTCCGGGAAGGTTTTACATATCACACAGCGAACGAAAATAGATCTCCAAAGCTCATGGTTGGAAAAACAGGCAGCCTGCAATTGGAGCAAATAAAGTTAATTTGCAGTTGTCCAAACTTCACAGGGTTTCCATGGTAACTGAAAGCTGCATCTTTCTACGAGGGCAACACAAAACGTGTTTAAAAAGCTGAGTTTCGAGTCAGGAATGCTCTGATTTGTATGATCTGGGGACGCGCCAGATCCCGTAGGGGAGCCAAGCCAACTCCACCGGGCTCCAGATTAAAATCCTTCTCAATTATTTATTGGAGATAAGCTTTGAATCTTTGAAAAATCTTTCACTGGTGGTTTTGGTGGCTGCCGTTTAGTACGGAATTACAATAAGAGAGTTGTGTAATTAACACACTAATGCAAGCAACGCATAGTAGCATGTACAGTCATACGAACGCACATACAGACACAAATGAAGGGCAAAACGAAAGGAAAAACCGAGAGTTGGAAGGACTGGCGGATGCCGGGTGTGTGGATGGAGAAACAAGTGTTAAAGAGGAGCAAAGTGACTGAGAAAGGGAGATCGCAATAACAGCAAGCGGCCGCGAACGAAAGTGAAAGCGCCAGGATGTTGAGCCGGCAAGGAGACCGCGAGCAGGCTAATGTAAACAAGCGCGCGCATGTCCAATGGCCCCTGCATGCGCCGCTGCTCGCTCCCGCAAGGTGGATGCCGCCACATGCACGAGTGTGTGGAAAAGAGCTGACCAATTTCTAAAGGTCATCTCCTAGAGCAACGCATGCGCGCTGCCTAGGCGAGACCTAAAAAACCGGGACAGTTCATAGACATCGAAGTAGGACTACAGTTTTAATTAACCATCAACATTAAAGTAGGACTATTTGACAGCTGTCATAGACATAGAAAAAGGACTACAATGACAGCAGCCTCCACAGACTCAGAATTACAGACGACAAATCAGATGTGTGACACAGACAACAATGGATTTTTAAGCTAACAGCATGTGCATTATAGCATGTTGGGTTTTTGCTTTAACAATGCCAAGAACGACCTCCAAACTAGTAACTTGCAAAAAAACTTGCCCCATGCCAGCAGTTGAGAAGTGGAAGGGGAAGAAGGACGAGAAAGGGAGACAAAAGGCACTATGATGCGGGAAGGGTTGAGGAGGTAGGCCTGTCTGTGTCTCTGAGATGAGGGGAGGGATGAGAGAAGGCCTGTCTGCGCCTCAGAGATGAGGGGATGGCTGAGAGAAGTCCTGTCTGTGCCTATGAGGCGTGGGATGGGCTGTGACTATAGACCTGTCTCTGTCTCTGCCTCTGCGATGAGGACGGGGGATGGGGATGGTGGCATATCCAGGTACAAGGCTAACTCTAAAATAGATGCAGTATGTTACTGGTGATGTCCGCCTTGTGCACGTTGCTGTTGTACATAAGTGTCTCCTGTTGCCCAGCTTTACAAATACCTCTAGGCACTGTGTATGCATCCATTCTTGGCTGTGATAAAACCCATGACATCATAGTGCTCAAAAACATTTCCCGAGTGCATTTTGGGGAGTGCCTTTCTTCAGGGGGCAGTTACAGTCCAATTACAAGCCAGCATTTCTGGTCGTCTGGTAGAACTGTCCAGAGCCCAGCTTCCTCCCAGGTAGATGGTCTGAGTAGTGTGGAGAAGGTTACTACAGCACGGATATGTTGTAGGTCACAGCAAGCAGAGATCGCCTCTGACCCTGTGTATCTCACCCAACCATTGTCCCATGAGACAACTGCACCTGCAGACGTCTCACCGCTTCTACATCACACAGGGCCTTCAGATGTAGTAGAAATACAACCCGAGCAGGCTTCGAGGCTGCAGTAACTTGACCACATTACCACTAGTGCACGACGCCCGATGATTCCCCCTACACTCCCTTGGCTTCAACCACTCATGCACCCTGTGCCCTCCCAGCGCTCCCAAACAGGGCAGCGCGCTGAAGTCACATACAGTGCTCTACAAAGACCAGGTGACATGACAGAAGTACCCAGGCTTTTCATGGGATGAAAAAACTTGGGAGGGGTCTCTCAAAGGGATGTGGCCGATGTAATTAAGGGCTTGGCTTA
Source organism: Calotriton arnoldi (assembly GCA_963921515.1). Classification (NCBI taxonomy): domain Eukaryota; kingdom Metazoa; phylum Chordata; class Amphibia; order Caudata; family Salamandridae; genus Calotriton; species Calotriton arnoldi. Next base: position 142,560 of record CAWUFW010017856.1, read on the forward strand.
AAACACATAAGCTAAAAAATCTATGCTTACCATAGTGTCCCGTCCGAAAAAATTTCTGCTTCTGTCATTGTAGTCAGATAAATAATACAACATGTAACATTACACCTACAACAAGCCAGGACTATTTGCTTTGTCAGTTGTTAGTTGCATTATATAAATAATCAACAACTTTGGCTTTGTTGTACATAACATTGAAAATGCTTCAGTTCTGGAAGGATGAGACTGTGAAAGAACTATAGGTCTCTTTGAAAGCAGTGAAGGGTGGTATTGCTGCAGCAGTAAAAAAAAAAATCTCATACTGAGGGCAAAAAAGGAGAGCCCAATAGAGACCTGTCTCAGCACCTGTGCGAAGTAAGCAGAGAAATGTCCCGGCGAAACTGGCCTTGTTCACACAACGGGCGCCATTGCAACTTCACATTTTTATGCCCTTCAACAGTGCACATGACAAATAGACATAAAAGAGTAATACCCGTGTAGCTGCCCTTCAATACATGTAAATAAATATAAATAACAAACATCATTTGTCATTGTGGCATTAAAGTAAAAATAGAACATCGTGCTAGTGCATATAGAACCAGTGTCTCACTTGTGAAAAAAGCAGAAAATGAGGACCTCCGGTAAAATACCAAAGACCAGTGTTGGATCCTCATGTCTGAACCCCTACACAGGCAAAATAACTGGGTAAAAGCCCACATACAATGCTAACTTTTAAAGGCAATAAAAAAACTTTTAGAATAATGGGGCATTGTTTCTTTCAGTGCACTGAAATGGCAGTCCCTCGTAATAGCACATTCTCGTGGCGCTCCGATACTCTTTAAAAACACTGGCAGAGGGAGGAGAAAAGTATTGATTTATGGACAGTTGCATCCTGCAGTCCGCAAAGTTCGCAGAGTTCATTCCTCATGATGCACTTAAACACCTACCCTTTCAGTGCTTACAAATTCCTCATTGAGCATCTGTTACCCAATATAGTCCCGGTTTTTAAATAGTGTCTCATTGTTCAAAAAAGTAAGCAGAGAAATGTCCCATTTCTTTTTAGTGCGAGACATTATTTAAAAAACGGGACATGTCTCTGTTTAACCCCTTGACCGCGATCGGAATTCCGCTCGTGTGCTGGACATTCCGATCGCGGGTGGGGTCGTGACGAGCTCAGCTCGTCATGCGCACAGCGATACCGCGCAGCATGACGAGCTGAGCTCGTCATGAGCACGGAAGGGGTTAACCCCGGTACTGCACAAAAAACGGGATATTTCTGTAATTTGGAGCAAAGTGTCGGGACACCGGGACACTGCTACGAAAACCGGGACAGTCCGGGGAAAACCAGGACGTCTGGTCACCCTAATTAAACTGTCATTTCTTAGCAGCCAAGAAAAAAAAAAAAAAATTCCCCTAGAAAACCTGGATAAAGAATGACCCCTTTTTGTTTTCTTTAGTTCCAGCGCCATCCCTCCGCCCAAGGACTTATTGACTGTTCTGATTTCTTTTGGTTTAGTGTTGTTGTTTCTTTCCAGGGCTCATATTGACTAACTCTTCCTTCGAGAAAAGATGAATTACTGCTTTCAGTCAAGATAATTGTATTACAGGACCGGAGAATCATGTTATGCTTGTTCAAAGCATAGAAATACCAGAATCAGATACACGTTGTAGGAAAGTGCCCCTTTATGCATGGTTACCCCCCCACATTTTGCCTGACATCTGATGCAACCTAACGTGATGAGCCCTGGGTCCCTGACAATCATGTTCCCAGGGCCCGTGTTCCTTCCCAAGACTGTACCTTTCAATCAATCAATCAGGGAATTGTAAGCGCGCTACTCACCCGTGAGGGTCTCAAGGCGCTCAGGGTGGGGGGGGGGGTCTGCAGATCTGTTTAGCCGAAGAGCCAGTCGTGAGGGTCTTCCTGAAGGTGTTCAGGGAGGGGGCGCGTCTGATGTCTGCCGGTAGCTCGTTCCAGGTCTTGGCTGCAATGTGAGAGAAGGATCTTCCGCCTGCTCTGGCTCTGTGGATGCCCGGGGTTTCGGCCAGTGCGAGGTTGGAAGATCGGAGGTTTCTTTGGGTACGTGGAAGTTGATTCTGTCGTTGAGGTGTTTGGGTCCGTTGTTGTGTAGGCATTTGTAGGCGTGAGTGAGGATTTTGAAAGTGACTCTTTTCTCCACGGGGAGCCAGTGGAGACTTCGTAGGTGTTGGCTGATGTGTTCGTGTCGGGGATGCCGAGGACGAGTCTGGCGGCGGTGTTCTGTACTGTCTGGAGTTTGCGGAGTAGGGACTTGTTGATGCCGGCGTAGAGTGCGTTTCCATAGTCCAGTCTGCTGGTGATGAGTGCGTGGGTGACTGTCTTCCTTGACTCAGGGGGGATCCACTTGAAGGTCTTGCGGAGGATGCAGAGGGTGTTGAAGCAGCTGGAGGTGACGGCGTTGACCTGTCGGTTCATGGAGAGTGATGAGTCGAGTACAAAGCCGAGGTTCTTGGCGTGGTCTGAGGGGGTAGGTGGGCTTCCAAGGGCGGTTGGCCACCAGGTGCTGTCCCATGCAGAAGAGGTGGTACCGAGGACTTCTGTCTTCTCGGCATTGAGCTTCAGGCAGCTGTTGGTCATCCAGACTGCGACGTCTTGCATTCCTTTCTGGAAGTTGAGTTTGGCAGTGGTGGGGTCTTTGGTGAGGGAGAGGATGAGCTGGGTGTCGTCGGCGTAGGATACGATGTTGAGCCCGTGTTGTCGGACGATGGCTGCGAGGGGGGCCATGTAAATGTTGAAGAGGGTGGGGCTCAGTGATGAACCCTGTGGGACTCCGCAGGTGATTTTCGTGGGGTCAGAGAGGAAGGGAGGGAGTCTGATCCTTTGGCTTCTTCCGGTGAGGAATGATCGGATCCAGTCCAGGGCTGTTCCTTGTATGCCTGCGTCGTGTAGTCTGACGACTAGTGTGCGATGGGAGACGGTGTCGAAGGCCGCTGATAGGTCGAGTAGGATGAGGGCTGCGGAGTGGCCTTGGTCCAGGAGGGTGCGGATGTCGTCTGTGGCGACGAGTAAGGTGGTCTCTGTGCTGTGGTTGCTTCGGAATCCGGATTGGGACGGGTCGAGGACGGCGTTCTCTCCAATGAATCGTGTCAGTTTCCTGTTGACTGTTTTCTCTGCAACTTTGGCTGCGAAGGGGAGGAGCGAGATGGGCCGATAGTTCTTGAGGTCGGTGGGGTCAGCTGTGGGCTTCTTGAGCAGGGGTCTGACTTCTGCGCGCTTCCAGTCGTCTGGGAAGGTGCCTGTTTTGAAGGTGGTGTTGATGGTGCATTGTAGTTTGGGTGCGATGGCGGCCACGGTTCTGTTGTAGATGTGAGGGGGGCAGGGGTCGGTGGGGGCCCCCGAGTAGATGCTTTTCATGGTCGAGGCGGTGTCTTCGGCCATGATCGGTGTCCAGTTGGACATGGTGGGCTGGCTGGTGTTTCTGGGGGGCGGGGGGCCCTCTGTGGCGCATGATGGATGGTCGATGAAGTTGTCGTAGAGGTTTTAATTTTGATCTTGAGTTGGAAATAGGTTCCAAGCTTGTCACAGAGGTCTTGGGATGGGGTGATGTCTGTGGCTTCGCTGCGTGGGTTGGTGAATTCTTGAATGACACTTAAAAGTTCCTTGGAGTTGGTGGAGTTGGCCAGGATTTTGTTGTGGATGAAGTTCCTTTTGGTGGCTTTGATCTGGTTGTGGTAGTCCGTCATGGCGTCCTTGTAGGTGGTGTGGTTTTCGGTTGTCTTGGTGTTTCTCCAGTTCTTCTCCAGGCGTCTGCAGGTGCGTCTGGCTTCTTGGAGAGCGGTTGTGAACCAGGCGGCTTTCCTGGGGCATTGTCTGTCGGGGTTGCGTAGAGGGGCGAGTTCATCTGCGCAGTTGGAGATCCAGTTGTGGAGTTCTCTGGCTGCGTCGTTTGCGCTGTTATGTCGGGTGCCCAGGTGTGGTTGTCTCGGCTGAGGGTGGAGTTAAGCTGTTCGTCGTAAGCTTGCTCCAGTTCCTTCGTGGTGGGCGTGGGGCTGGTTTGGGTGCCTTGGGTTTGTTGATAGCGAAGTGTACGCAGTGGTGGTCGGTCCATGGCGGCTGCGTTGTGTGGCTGAAATGGACGCTGTTTCCTGCCGCGAAGATGGGGTCGAGGGTGTGTCCTGCTCTGTGGGTCGGTGTGTTGACGAGTTGTTTAAGTCCGATGCTGGCGAGGTTGTCACGAAGGATAGTGGAGTTGGGGTCACTGGGGTTGTCGAGGTGGAAGTTCAGGTCTCCAATGAGTATGTAGTTTGTTGAGGCGATCGAGTGGGGTGCGATGAAGTCGGTGATGGTGGTGGCAAAGGGTGTTCGGGGGCCGGGGGGTCTGTAGACGAGGGTTCCTCAGAGTGTGGCTTTGGGGGTAGTCTGGATCTTGAAGTGCAGGTGTTCGGCGGAGGGGAAGGTTTCGCTGGAGGTGGTGAGGCGGAGGGTGCTCTTGTGGGCGATGGCGAGGCCCCCTCCTGGGTGGTTGGGGCGGTCTTTCCTCTGGATCTTGTATCCGTCTGGGATGGCGGTGCTGATGTCGGGGGCGGAGGATGCGTTGGTCCAGGTCTCTGTGAAGAAGGTGATGTCGGGCGAAAGAGAGTCGAGTAGGTTCCAGATTTCCATGGCGTGTTTGTGTACGGAGCGTACGTTGAGGAGGATGCTTTTTAGGGTGTCGCCGGTGCTGGCGTCGGCGGTGTTGGAGGCCGGGGTGGCGGTGAGGGTCTGGCGGCAGTGGAGGCAGGAGAACTGGCCGTGGGTCGTGTTCGGCGAGGCCTGTTGGCATTCTCTAAGTCTTCCAGGGTTAAGTGTGAGGAGGGTGGTGGTGTCATAGCGATGGGTAGTGGGAGGTCCAGGGTTCCTGGCGCTGGCCGCGGTCGGGTCACGGACTGGCGCAGACGGGCTTGCCTTTGGCGCACCTTCTGCGCGCCAGCGGTGCGCCCGCTGCGCGACCGCGCAGCGGCTGCCATTAAGTAGGGGAGGTGGGAGGGAGGAGAGGCTGGGAGGCGGGAGCAGGGGAATTCCGGGGGAATTCCGGGGGAAATTCCAGAGGGGAAATTCCGGGGGAATTCCGGGGAGAGGGGCCGCAGGGGCAGCAGCGGCGAAAGGCAAAAGGAACAGGCAGGCACGAGAAAATAAAAACAGTGGTGGAATTAGAGCAAGACACAGATGGGCACAATAACAGTGGCACAACAGGGAAAAAATTAAGAAGAAAAAAAAGCGGCTGAGAAGGTTACGGTGGTTGGAGTCTGGTCCCAGTTGGAGCGGGCAGCAGCCTCGAACCTCCCAAGGAGGAGGTCGGGGTCTGGAGGCAAGAGACGGCACAGCGGAGCAGTGGGGAGAGAGTGGACCTAGACCGAGGGTCGGAGGTCTTACCTTTGTACCCATAATTGGCATATCTCTGGCCACAGGTAAGCCCCATGTTAAAGGTGCTCTGGGTACCAAGGGCACTGTGACCAGGGAAGGCCTCTAAGGACTGCAGCACATATTGTGCCACCCTTAGAGGGTCTGTACCTTAAAACACACACACTGCCCTTGCAGGCTGCGCGTTTTGGTGCAAAGAAAAGTGAAGAGTCAACATGACACACATCCCTGTGTGGCATGCCTGCAACCCACTTCCTGGGGCCTAGGTAAGTCACCCCTCTAACAGGGTGCACTAGTCCTCAGGTGAGGGTACAGTGGCATTAGCAGTATCTAAGTCCATTCTAGGACATTGTAAGTGTAGTAAAGCCATTTAGAGTATATGGTCTGGGAGTTGCTCATTACGAACTCCACGGCTCCATAATGGCTTTACTAAAAACTGGGAAGTTTGGTAGCAAACTTCTCAGCACATTAAACCCACACTGATGCCAGTGTGGGAATTAATGTTAAATGGACTCAGAGGGCATTTTAGAGAGGCCCCCTGAAAAACTACCAGCCCTGGTGTGGTTCCTGAATGGCTGCTCACCATTTGCCACCACCAGACAGGTTTCTGGACCCATGGGTAGAGAGCCCCCGCTCTCTGGATCCAGAAACAAAGGCTATCCTGGGCAGAGGTACCATGCCTCCTCCCCCAGGATGGGCTGGGTCCACGAAGGGGAAGCTTCAAAGACCTGCCGCCTTTGGGAGCTGTCCCTGCCTTTTGCTGCTATCAGCAACTGGCTCCCACCGGTTTTGCCCCCACTTTGGGCAGGAGAATCGGCAGGAAAACCAAGCTAGGAAGAGAGGTTTGCCAACCCCACCCCTCAGGTTGGCGAGGCGAGTTGAAGTCTACATCTCAGTCCCCTCCATCTTGGAGATGAGGGTACTCAGCCAATTAGGGAGAGGCTCATGCCCCCTCCCACTGGAGGGTGGCATAATAGAGGGTGTACCCACCCTAAGGAAGGGACTCATTGGTCCCGACCTTCACACCCCTGTAAACGCCCCTAAATCTAGTATTTAGGGGCAACCCTGAACCTTGCCTCCTCCGATTCGAGGTAGAAAGAAGAGGGATTGAAGAGCCGTGCTGACCCAGTAGAAGAGGACACCTACTGCATTGGCTCCAGCTCTACCGGCCTGTCCCAACTGCGACCTGCCTACAGTGAAGAAACCGGCGTGTCCAGCAGCCCCCCAGAGCCCAGAGGATCGGGGTCCTGCAATGCACTCACCTTACACACTCTGTCTCCCATGACCACCGGATTTGCTCAACAAAGACTCCAAGACCAGAATCCGGATTCAGGCGACTCCGCAATTCTGCACCACTCTGCACCCGACACCCATGGCCCGAGTTTGAATGGGCCAACACCACGAGGAGGCCTCCCCAGCAATCCTGACCTGGGATCTGTTGATCCCCGGCCTCCCTCAAACTCTAAGACGACACCTGCAGCCTCAACCTGAACCCGACCGCGACCCGAGCTGGTAAGAAAACCCAACGCTCCACGGCCTTGGGTGGCCCAACCGACGGTGTCCAGGACTCCAGGCATCCCCCAAGATCCCAACTTACCTCTCCAGCCAGTGGCCGCCTTCAGGAGGCCTCCCTGATTGAGCCTGCAGCAACTTCACTGAACCAAAATTTTCCATTGAAAAGCACAGGGTTCCGAATTCTTTTTGGCACCCTGCACCCGGCTGCCCCAGTGCCGCTGGTGGTGCAGTTCCTGTGTTGGTCATTGCCCCCTGCAGTGCTGACCATAAACCCATGAGCTTTGCTCTCACGCCCGAGTGGCCTGCTGGTGGTGAAACTTGAGTGCCTAACTAGACCTTGGGGAACCTTGGTCCTAACCCCCAGAACTCCCCCTTGTAAGTCTTGTACTTACCTGAGAAAATCACTAACACATTTTCTTCCATAGGAACCCATGTTATGAGATTTTGGGCCTAAAATGTTCTAAGTGTTGAACTGATGGTTGTATGGAGAAAATATAACTAAACTGTAAAATCTAAAAAGTCTTACTTACCGTGTATTGTGAGAGCCCTATGTGTGGTATCTAGGCATACCACTTCCAGTACTCAAAGTAATCTAAAAGTAAATAAAAAGTATTCTAAAATTAATTATTGTGTAATGCAAACTGCTTTCTGAATCAAAACCAACCTGTAACCATTGCAAAATTCAATCATAACTGCATTTCATTGTGAAATCCTGCATTCCAAGTATATCTACCTACCTGTACCAAGTCCTGCTTGGTTCTAGAAATAAAATACAAGTATATATTTTTGGTATACTCACCCAATTGATCTGGGTTCAGTCTTTGAGTGCGTGCATTAGCCTTGATTGAGTGAATACAATAAATGCTTAACACACCCTCTGGATAAGCCTAACTGCTCGCACACACTACCACAAAGAGAGCTGTTAGTACTTACCTAATTTAGCCTATGCTATACCTCTGGGGACTCCCTGCACTCTGTGCACACTATACCTTACTTCGGTATAGCATATAAAGAGCCAGCTTCCTACACATGTGTAATAGGTTTACAATAAAAAGTTCTGAAAGTATTAACGTTCGATCAATCTGCAGATTTGAGAATGTCATGCAAGCTAGCACCTGCCCAAAAAGCCCTAGAGGCCATAGCCCGTCGAGCTGAATGGGCAGGAAAAGAATCAACATCAATACCGGCCAAGGGAATGATCCATTTAACCCAACGAGCCAAAGTAGGGGAAGAAACAGGTTTCTGTGGTTTCTAGAAGGAAACCGGCAACTGGGAAGTAGCTGTGAAGGGAAAAAGGGATAATTAATGGTAGATAAATTAGTCTTAGTACGTCTGTGAACCTGAAAAGAAACACTGAGGGGAGAATAATGGAAGGAGGACACATTCAAAGCCTTAACACCAGAAACACTTTTCAAGCAAATTAAGCACAAAATCATTGTCAATTTCACAGATAATTGCTTGAGGGAGAGGTGCACATTACCTTGCCATGAGAGAAACAGGCTTAATACCAAATAAACATCGCACAATGTATTATATTTTAGTATCAGAGGCTTAACATAACATACTCCCTTTAAAAGACGACAAATCAATGGGTGTTCACCAATGGATCTTCCATTCACTCGAATGTGTTCAGCAGAAATGGCAGATCTATAAGTATTGATGGTGCTATAAGCTTTACCTTGAGAAGCAAGAGAGGCTAGAAAGTTGACAATCAGAGTAACATCTGCTGAACGGGATCTAAACCACAGTCCACACACCAGCTAGACCAGGCCAACCAGGCTGATATGTAGAGTTTGGACGTACCAGGTGCCCAAGATTGCTGAATGAGGATGATAGCTTCTTGCAAAATTCCTGAGGTTCTCCAGGACGACTTGAAATCCTCCAAGTGATGAGAAATAGAGAGCCCTCTAGAATCAAGTTGTGTCTAAGACACTGAGGATTGTGCAACATGTCGGGAAAGAAAGGAACTGTCTGCGAGCCTGAGCTAGAACTCGTGCAATGAAGGGGAAGGGAGGAAAAGCAAAGAGAAGTGATTGGGGCCAGGACTGAAGGAAGGCATCCGTGGAGAGAGCCAGGGGATCTGGCCTCCAACTGAAGAAAGAAGGAAGATGGGAAATGAGTCGAGAGGCAAAAAGATCGATGGGTATGATGCCAAAGATGGAAGAAAGCCGATTGAACACTGAAGGGTGCAGCTGCCAATCGCTTGAATCCTGAAAATTTCTGGAACACCAGTCTTCTACGACATTCAAATATCCTGGTAGATAAACTGCTCTGACAGAGATTTGATGCTGGAGAAAAAAATTCCCAAAGTCGCTTGGCAAAATCCGCGAGAACTTTGGATCTTGTGCCCCCAAGATGGTTCAGACCGCCGTTAGATTGTCCATCTGTAAAAGAATGGGGCCTTTTGCCCTGTCTTTTGTAAAGGACTGTATGGGAAAGGAACCTGCAAGCATCTCGAAACTGTTGATATGCGAGAATGACTTCTGAGATGACCATATACCTCCAGTCGACAATTGACCGCATCTTGCGCCCCAACCTGTCCGACTTGCATCGGATATTAAGACAAGATCTGGGGCAGCAGAGAAAATTGTTCTCCCGTTCCAGGCGTCCAAATGAGTCAGCCACCACAGGAGTTCTTCTTTGGACTCTGGACGAAAGAAACGGGGTCGAAAAAAGTGAGACCTCTGCGGAGGTGGCATCTTTTTAATCGCTGAAGGGCCTGATAATGCAGAGGGCCTGGAAAAATTGCCTGAATCGAAGAGGCTAACAGGCCCACCAGACGAGCTAGTGACCTGAGAGAAAACTGTGTGAGAGTTAAGGAATGGCTCTCACACAGCTCTTGTGCAGAGGGAGCTGAAGGATCGACTGAGTTATATCTATAAGAAAATCCAGAAATTCCATTTGATGTGAAGGAATCAGAGCAGACTTCCGAACATTGATCAGAAAACCCAAGTGAAGAAGTAATTCTTGGCAAATGTGTAAATGAGACAATAGCACATCCTTGTCCTGAGCTATTATCAGAAAATTGTCTAGATAGATTATCAGTCTGATGCCTTGAGCTCTGAGAAGCGCTACAACAGGTTTGAGGATCTTGGTGAAACACCAAGTAGCTGAGGAAAGGCCAAAGGAAGAACTCTGAAGCGGAGGAAAGAATTTTCCCATTGAAGCTGTAGAAATTTCCTGTGAGAAGGATGCATTTGAACTGACAGGTAAACATCTTGAAGATCCAGCCTGACTCACCGGTCATTCTACGGTAAGATATCTCTGAGATGGAGGATCGGTTTCATCTTGAAATGATGGTACACTACAAAATTGTTGAAAAACTTTAGATTTAACACAAGGCAGAACTTTTTGTTATTCTTTTGAAACAGAAAAATTGAGCTGAGAAAACCAGAGGAATCAAATTGAAATTGCTCAATGGCCTGTTTGTCTAGGAGAGAAAGTATCTCTTCTTGAACTAAGTGGGATTGCACCTGTGAAAAAAGAAGAGGATAAGGAATTTGTGATTGTAGAGGAGGTTGATAGAGTACTATTTGATAACATTGAATGGTTTGAATTATCCAAGGATCCGTAGTGAGAGAAAACCATTCATTTAGAGACAGAGCTAATCTGCCCCCTACAGGAGGTAGGCCAGAATTGGAAAGTCTTACCTGAAAATTGTTCTTCCTTGTTCTTGTATCTCCTGGAACGGAATGGTCTGGCACGCCAGGGATAGAACTCGGGTTTGTAGCCAGAGTGGATGTCGGCCTGAGATTGCTGGTCGAAGGGGCCTCTGTTGAGGGATTGGCCTCCAGGGGTATAGCGGCCAGCAAAGCAACTCCTACCTTTGCCGGCCCTGGCAAAAACCAGAGGGGAAAAGATCTTCTTGAGGGAAAGCTGTGCTTTGTCCATGGTGGCAAAGGTGGTGATATATTTCCCAAGTTCCTTAATACAGTAGTCTCCAAAGAGAAGTCCATTAGCCAAAGAACCTTCCTCTTTAGTAGCCAGGCTACTAAGTTTCAGATCAATTTTGAGAAGCGGCTCTTCCTCCTTTCCTGAGAAATATGGGCATTGGCATTGCCAAAAATACAAATAGCCCGCTGGGCCCAGTTAGATAAGGTGTCTGGATCCACCTGCGTGCCTTCCTTCTTAGCCTCCTCGGCCCATTCCAATTTTCTGGTCCAGGACCAATCAAATCTAAAATACGGTCCTGACAGTAGGACCAGGCTGTGTCCACCTCTTTCTTTGGGTCTTCCTTATATTTGTTAAAGAACATCAGCATGCTGGGATCAATGACAGGAGTGGAAGTAAAGTTGTTGGGAAGTAAGAGACGCTGAGACATTCAGACTTAACTTATTATGGGAAGATTTATCTAGAGCATGGCTAAGATAATGAGACAACATAATTAGCCACGTGCTCAGATTGGAGCCACTCAGTAGAAATGGGGTGGAGAATAAAGGAGGGGTCAAACATGGGTTCCCCAAGATGGTCCACCAAATCATTTGACACAGGGTGAATAACGTCACCAGCAGGAGAAATTCTTTGCCTTTTCTCCGGAGGCCCATAATTATTAGTGCCATCCAAGACATCGTCATCGTCATCACCTGTGTCTTTAAGATGGGCAACTTGAAGGGGGGAGGATGGGAGCTCCAAAAAATGAAACCTCTCGGGCAGGAGGACCAGAAGAAACACCTTTACTAGCAACACCAGAGGTGGCCATACGGTTCTTACCCTTCCTAAAGGGACCTTCAGTGGAGAGCATTTTAGAGAGGGAAGCCTCTGATTTCTTTGAAATATCCAACATAGAGACTGCTACAGCCTGCTGGACTGAATCCTTAATAATGGATTTCAAATTATCCTTGAACATCTGAGTGTCTTCTTCCTCAGACATAATGAGGGAATTTTAATGATAAATATTGTGAAGAAAACTGAGAAATCACCAAAAAATAACCAACAGGAAATAATGGTGATTGGTAAATAAAGGGTTAATATTGGAAGGAGCCCAAAGCGAACTGCTAAAAATAAAGGGAAGGGAAAAAAGGAGGATTCTTAGGCAGAGAGAAGTGTTTACAGGAGGAGCCAAGCCACAGGGGTGTTACTGCTATCAGAGCCAGTAACACCCCTGTGCGCCTTGAGACCCTTACGGGTGAGTAGTCGTGCTTTAACAAACTCCTGATTGATTGATTGATTGATTGAGTAATGTGGAGAAAGAGCCTGGGAGCGCTGTGAGGAAGCAATGCAATGCGTGTCAGGAGAAGGCAGCTGGGGCTCTAAAGCCAGCGAGAGCAATGGCAAGCGCGAGCGCGAGGCACATGGCGAGAAAGCCAACATATATCACTAGAAAATGGCCAAAATACACATGAAATCCAGCAGTCTAATGTAGATTATAATTTATAAAATACACAGGGGCATATTCTCAAGAACCACCGCAAATTTACCCTAACGCAAGCAACTTTGCATATCGCAGTCCATTGCGGGAAATCAACGCTTAGTTAACCAAGTATTCACAACACGGCGGCCAGATGTGATACTCCCCAGATAACGCGCCAATCGCGATACGAAAATCAGCGAAACCCAGCCACAGGCCTGCAAATCCCACACGTCTGGCGGGAAAATGCACCATAGAAGCAAAAAAAACAACACACCAGAAACAATCCAAAGTGCGTAGCAACATGGATGCACCCGGACCCAGCGCAGAGGCCAACGCGAACCCCACAAGCCCCACAGAGCACCAGCAAGGACCAACTGGGTCGGGGAAGGCCAAGGAGAAGAGGGAGAGGAAGACGGGGTGCAGTCCGTAGGAAAACAAGACCAGCGTCACGGATGTGACAGAACACTGCCAGCAACTGACCCACATTCAGACCACCTTGAATGCAGCCGGAGTGCTGAGGAGGCCAATGGAGGAGGCCAAGAGGCGCTGGCATGACGTGAAAACCTAAACCAGGCCCAAAGCCGCTGCCAACAGGAAGGCAGCTACGGCGACAGGAGGTGGGAGTCCTGCGCCATAGGAGGAGCTGGAGGAAATGGAGGCCAGCCATCAGTGTGGAGATGTTGCAAGGAGGTGGGAGTACGGACACAGCTCGAGAGGACCTGACACAACAACAACAGGGTGAGCAACGAACAGGTCCTGGGGGGACGGGGGAGATGGGCACAATGGCACACATGCACAACCACGTGTAGCACACTGCACACCCACAATAACCCAGGGTCATGTCCCCCATCCCCGTGGCACACTGCAGCACACACACATGGCAAACACAGCACATCCCATTACAATGTGGCACAAAGTGCAATACCGACACTGCAGAACAGGGGACGCAACTTGGTCCACCCATGCGCATGAACAGGCCAATCACATTTGACAGAGCAGGGAACTGTGAGATGCATATGTACGGGTACAACCTCACAACAGTCATGTAGTTCATATGTCCACTGTACCCCCTCAAATTGCCAGTGCCGCACAAACAACCACAATGTACATTGTCACACAGTCTGCATGTCCACAAGAACAATGCGCCAACATAAATGCCAACACAATGTCAACATGCATCTCTCCTTCACATTGCAGAGGGACAAACAACACTTCCTGCAGGTCAGACCAGACAACCCATCAGTGATGCAGGACACGACCAACACACCTTCGACACCGATGCCCTACAACAGCCCATGGACATCCCACGCAACCCACCACCAGGACCCTGGCAGACAAGCTACGTTGAGGAGAACCCAGCCCCTGCAACAGACCACACAGCATGAAGCACACGCAAGCAAGGCTGGCCCACAACACTTCCCCGACCCACACATGGCACCCCAATGCCAGGTGTCAGAACGCAAAAAGGAGGTGGCCGAACAGGTGCGGGTGTGGTCAGAACCCATGGAAGGCAAACTAGATCACATACGTGGGTGTCAATTGCCCTTCAGGGACCACCTCCAGCCCACAAAGGAGACCCACACTGCCATAGAGACACACGCAGATATCATGTTGAACTGGCTATGGGCACGTGGGCCCGCCCCCTTTATTGGCAGGGCCACATGTACAGTGACGCCTGTGCTGGATGTGTGTGGGGTGAGCATAAGCCAGCCCGCACGGAGTGCTCGGTGCTGGCAACAACTTGAACAGTGGACACCAGTGCAATGGTTACAGAAAACACATGCATAACAGAGGCAACTGCTGAGCAACATGGAGGGAGCCGGACCAAGTACAGAGGTCACCCAACATACAAACAGAAGTGTCCTTGAGTTGCAGTGCACTGAGGTAGGGGCACTAGAGCTATGCGCGCTCATGTGATGAAAATAACTTGGATTGTGTCCATTAGGGATATTCCAGATGCAGATGCAGTGGGGTGTGTTAGACCTGCAGCAACTTCCTCATCAACGTCCCAGGTCTCCCACACTGCCTGAGGTGACATTGCTGCGCAACATCTCCACATCACAAAACTCAATCAGTAACGGTCCATTGGTTGCGGTGCACTGAGTCAGTGGCACCTGGAGTGCTGAGCAGGGGATCAGGCAGATGATGGCATCCACAACAGGTCTGAGCAACTCCGTCAGTCTGCCAGTACCACTGTCTCGACAGATGGTGGTTGGAGTTGGCCCTGGCGATGGTGGCGTGTGCCTCCTGCGGTGATGCGACGTCCGGGCCGGTCAGGACTCGATTTGATGTGTGAGCCCTGGTGGTCCGCAGTTGAGGCCGGAGGCAGCGGACAGCGCAGGGCCACATGCACATGGCATCGATGACCCCAAGACCACCGTCACAGAGGCCATCCAATATTCATTCAGACAGGGTCCCGGACTTGAGCTGCACAGAGTTAGTGGCCCCAGGTGCACAGCGGCAGGCACAGGCACACCGCCACGGGACGGTGACTTGCGGTCCAATGAGGTAGGGCCACGCAGACTGAGCGGGTCCTCGTCGATGTCGGAGGTGAATGACGCGGAGTGTTTCGGGGGACAGTGGAAGGTGTTCTTCCAGGGCATGATGTAGAGGGCAGAAGCTATCCGGAAGCAGCAAATGGAGGAGTGGAAAGTGACTGCCTCGTTGCCACCACCAATTCGGTATCAGCTGCATGAGGATGAAAACTACCCCCTAGTCCATAGACTCAAACGCCACCAATGTACGACCAGAGAGTGTCCATGAATGTCGGGGAACAGACTTAGTGGCACCGGGGCTGAGAGGGGATGCAGTCTGCGATGATGCCGGTAGCCTGATATAAACTCCGGCATTGACGATTCAAGACTCTGTGACCTACTGGACCGCAGTGTAGGCCGGAGGCAGCGGTCAGCAGTGGGCCACAGCCACGTATCGTACGCTCGCGATGCACAGAGTTAGTGACATCAGGGCAGTTGTCGGTAGTGTTCGATCACCTCCGTAATGATGATCCTTTTTTCCTCCCAACAGCAATGTGTCATCCTCGTATGCCTCTCCTTGCGTGCAATGATTCGTACTCTGCCTTTGAATAATCGATGTTCAGTTCCAATTCTGTGACCTACTCGAGCGCAGCGTAGGCCGAGAGCAGTAGTCTGCGTGGGCCCACAGAATCTTGCGGCTGTGATGTAACACCAAGACCTGTTGGCACAACATCGAAGGGTGTATAGTGACATACACTCAGCCATGATTAATGTGCTCTGCCATGGTGTAATCAAGACTCAGTTCCAAATGTGTGACCTACTTGTCCGCTGTGCATGCCGGTGGAGTACGTCAACGTGGTAGGATTACTGCGGGCCTGTGTTGCGGGGGCCGTGATGGTCTGAGGAGGCTGCCAAGGTCGCAGGCCTCGGGCTTGGAGATTGCACCGGCACGTGGTGGGCCCTCATCGACACACGCCGGTGTCGGAAGGTGGGCATTGAGGCCTGGCTGCGCAGGGGCGGGCAGCACTGATTCGAGGACCAGCGTCCCAGGGTGCAGCAGGCGCACAGGATCGCTGGCAACACCGCTCACGGCGTCGGCCTCGTGGTGGGGTGAGGGGCGCCGCCCTGGCAGGGACGTTGGGCATTCCGGAAGAGGACCACGCCCAGGGTTACGTGCCTTTTATTCACACCCCACGCTGGCCTGGCGTATGCCGGGCCAGCCCACTCCGATCACGCTTACGGGGGGGACGTCACAAGCTACATTTCCGCGGTTCCCCACTGGCTGGGGTGACATGGTTGCGTCCACTGTCCACTACACTCCGTACACCAGCGGTGTGTGTAGATATGGATATGTGTGTGGTCTACATACTGCAGTCTGGCCATCACATCCACGACACACTTGGCATTGTGTACATTCTCATTCATCGGTCCCTTGCCTCCTTCGCACATGCCTGGTCCCCACCTCTTCCGACATTCTGATATTGTGTGTCGGAGGTGCCATGCCGTAGATGGCTCATGTACATGGCTGGCCCAGGTTCCCACAGTGAGTTGTGCTGTCGTGTCTGGTGGGTATGCATGTCGTATGTGAGCTTGTGACATGTGCATTTCCTGTGTTGTGTGTTGCATGATTGTGGAGTTGAGGTGTGTGGTGTGTGCATTTGGTATTGGCCAACGAGCAGTGCATTTCCGTGGGTGCCATCCTGGTGGGGCAGGTTGATGATGGACTGTCGGGAGGTGCAGGTATCATGCACACTGCCTGGGTGGTTGGAGACGTCGTTGGCGGAGATTCCACGGTGGTCCACTATTGCCTGCACATTGGTGGGATCCGTGCACTTTCTGTTGCGCTTCTTGTGTGCAGTGTCGCAAGGGGCCACTAGTAGGACATGTGTGCAGTCACTTGCCCCCTGACACGTGCAGAAAGCCAGCTGTGGCGTACACGCCTTGCTTGGTCTCCAGCTGTTCCTGCGCAGTGTGTGTGGGGTATGGATTGTGGGGTACCAAGCTCGTGGTGTCATCCATGACCGTTGTGGGGGACTTGGATTGGCCAGGCTGTGTGACTCCTCCATCTCAGGCGGAGGTTGGTTGGAGGGTACCAGAGGCCAACACGTGCAGCACGGCCAGCAGCTTTGTCTGCGGTGGGATGTTGGTTGTCCGCTGTGTTGGTACCGTCAGCCTGTGGGCTATGGTGGTCAGGTTGCGGAGGAGGGTTGTCCCTTTGGGCATATAGTGGGCAATGTCATTCTCTGGTGTTGGGTCTGTGGGGTTGGTCCATTTTCGGAGGGTCGCTGTTTTTGTCTGCGCTACCTCAGTGTTCATCCGGGGGGGCGGTGGGTGTCGGGGGGGTGTCGGTGGGTGTTGTTGCCCTCTCGGGGCTCCAGGATGCATGGTGAGTGGCTCCATGGCATCTGTTGTTCTTCATGTGTGGCTGTGGGCTGGGCTCCCTTTGATGGTGCAGGTTGTCGTCCGACTTTACACCAGGTCAGAGCAGGTGTTAGGTTCCTGCTGCTAACGCGCCTTATTGCCTGTTTTGTGGTTTTATCGCTGATCGGGCTGGTCGTTGAGAATGTTGAGGTGTGGTGTTGTCACGGGTTTTTGCTCGGGAACACCTACTCTGCATCTCATTAGCGATAGTTACAGGGGTCATCTGTGGCGATGTTTTTTGAGGATGCTTTTGCAGGTAAACTGGTGTTATCGGCTGTTAGCACCAGCTTGTGAATGTTGCGATACATTTATCTCGACTTTGGCTGCGATGAAGGGCCGTTAACTCGGCGATAGCTCCTTGAGAATATGCCCCACACTGCGCAATGGAAAAATAATACTTATCTTGACTGCGAACAGCAAGAAAAGATAAACTACTGCTTTCAGTCAAGAGAATTATTAATGTTACTAAATGTGCTATTGGTGCTTCTATTGTGATGTCATTGTTGATAGTTCTTTTTCCAGGTTTTCTGGGTAGTGTAGTTTGTGTTTTTTCTTGGCTGCTATTTAATCAGTAAAAAAAAATGTGAGCCTCCGGTCTTGTAATTAAATTCAGTATTATAGGGCTTTTTTCTTAATTGTTTATGTTTTTCTTTGTTTTTCTTGTTTTTGCTCTATTTGTTTATTAAGCTTGCATTTTGAATGGCAGTTGTTTGCTTATTTGTGTATTTTTTAAATTTTCTTATGAAAAAAACGTGTTACGCTTCCTAAATTAGTCTTTATTAAATACTCATGGGCTTGTTTTTGTTTTGTACATTCATGTAACCTCACTGTTTGAAAATTACTGAAGCTAATAGTTTTTGAATTAATAGTTTGTATTTATGCACAAACATTATCACCCTGTAACCTCGCTCTGAGTGTGCTCTCAGGACTAGACCAGGGGTCTCCAACCTTTTCTGTAATGAGAGATCCTTGTGTTTGGTGAAACTCATCAAGAGCTACTGATGTTATTAGTGTTGTAATAGTGCCCGCATCAGACAAGATTACATTAGTGGCCACAATATGCAACGGTACGACCAGCGATCACCTCAGTGCATCAGGCATGGTTGCCAGCAGTGATGAAATAAAGGCTTTGTCTCTATTAAATGCCTCTACATGGGTAATTGTTGTACTCTAGTGCATCTCTTGATTAGAACCTTATTGTTATTGTATGAATGTTGATTCATGAGTGTCCTCATGTTCGGTTGCATACATGCATTCTGGTTTGGACATTCTGCTTCTGAGCAATTGATGGTCGGAGCCGGTCTGGATTGATGCAAGCTTATGGGCCCACTTCTTGTGCTTGCTTAGGGGCAGATTTACTATTTGTTCAAGCAGCGTAGTGCAGCACCCACAAATGCTGCGCGGGGTGAAAAGGAGAGAGGAGGAGAGTGACAAATTTACTGAAATATGGTGCTCTCCTACCCTTTCCCTAGTGCCGGTGCTGAAATCATCTGCCGTGCACCACTGAGACACCTTTGCGCCATGGTGCAAGGGTGTCTCCGTGAGTCTAGCATAGGTTTTGTATTGGAAAGGTACCCTTCCAGTACAAAATACTATGCATAGACTGACTTAAACCATTTTCCCTCTTTGTACATGTGCTGTACAGTGCAGGACATGTACAAAGTCAGAAAAGGAAGGAGAAATGAAAGCATTTCTCCTTCCTTGCGCCTTCTTGAAAAGGGTGCAGTTTTCTGATGCAAAACCCTGTCTGCTTTATTTAGTAAATTTGGTTTAGCGTTAGAAACCTTGGGTGGTTGCATGGGAATGCCCGTGCTCCACCCATGGTACGCCCCCTTGGCGCTAAGTAATGCAAAGCAGTGCTATGCAATGCTTTGCGTTACCTTCACGTTATTTCCGACGCTACACAAGTCTAGCGCTGGAAAGTAAATCGAAATTTTTTTATTTTGCGCCGATTTACGTCACTTTTGTGATGCAAACAAGGCGTAAAATCTTAGTAAATCTCCCCTTTATGTCTAATAAATGACATTACAATTTACCTGGTAACCACGTGTGAACTTACTACAGTAATACAAAATAGCCATTGCTGCAATGCCTCTAGTACTAAGGTAATGACATTTGTAAAAAGTCTCTCCAATGCCACATGATTTTTCACTCAAATATCAGCTTTACATATATTTTGAAAATTCAACCATTTTAATTAAAAAATCAGCTTATGAGTTCTGAAAATAATACATTTTCATCTTGAATACATAATCTCAATTTTGGTAAATATATATTAATTCAACAAAGCAAAAATTCAGTTTTAATAATCTGGGCTACACTCAGGAGCAGCCCTGCCAAGTACCACGCATCAGGCGTTAGACTAACACATTTCAGTGCGGTGGTCCGCACCATCGCACTAGAATGCAAAGTCATGCATTTACCAATGTGCTGGCAGCGAGTGGTCCGCGCTGTTTGCTTCAGGCTTGGGCGCTGGCTCAGCTGAGCTTGCTCTTGGCTAATGTAACCCATTCACCCGGCCCGGCATCTGCGCTGATGTCATGAGAGTCAGACTGATTTTGCCCAATGAGAAAACAAGGACAAACATGTGTCTGCATTACACGCACGATTTTCAAACAGCACAGGCAGCTTCCGCCGCTGCTCGCACCGTGGGGCGTGAGGGTTACATTTCTGCATTCACAAAAGAAAGGCCCTAACTGCCGGCTTTGTCAATGTATGCTGCTTTACACTTGCCTTGCGGGAAGGGCTCATGCCTCAAACGTGGAAACATGCTAAAATTCTTCCGCTGCTTAAGAAACCTACAGCAGACCCCGAGGCCGCCAGTAACTACAGGCCCATATCACTTCTGCCTTTTTTCTCCAAGGTTTTGGAGAAATATGTCAATGAAGTCACAACGAACTATGTGGAGACCAACCACTTGTTGCACTCTAGCCAATCAGGTTTCAGAGCTAACTTTAGCACTGAAACTGCCCTGCTAGAATTTGCGGAGACAATTAAAGCTACGCTGGATAGAGGAGGTAATGCGGTCTTAGTATTACTGGATCTCTCTGCAGCCTTCGATACCGTGCCCCACAATAGACTACTGCAAAGACTTACGGAGAGCGGTATTGGTGGCACGGTATTGAGATGGTTCGCGTCTTTTCTTGTCAACCGCCACAAACTATCTGGTCTCCTCCTTTCGCTGCTGTGCTTCCACCTATGAATGTCGGGGTCCACAGGGCTCAATACTGAGCCCAACTTTGTTTAATTTGTATATGGCCCCCCTCGCCCTTCTCGCCGAGAATTATGGAGCCAAAATAGTGTCATATGCTGATGACACCCAGCTACTGTTTACGTGCGAGAAGGGTGTCGAATTCAACGGCAACGTAATTAACACTTGCCTCTCTGAAGTCTTCTCCTGGCTGAGACACAATCAACTAAAGTGTAACTCTGAGAAGTCAGAGACTATCTTCTTTGGTCCACGTCCGTTTGAAGCTTGGCATACCTGGTGGCCACAGGACATGTCGTCCCCCTCGTCCTCGGTCACCATCGTGAAACATTTCGGGGTCAAATTGGATGCAGCCCTTTCTATGAAGGCCCAAGTCCAAATGGAGGCTGGGGTCTGTTTCGGGGTATTGAGAATGCTGCAGAACTTTCTCCCCCAGCTCTCAGTCCCCTATAGGAAAACAGTGGTCCAGGCCCTGGTAGTGTCCAGACTGGACTACGTTAATTCCCTGTATCTCAGCCTTCCTGAGTACCTTCTGAGCCGACTACAGGTGATTCAGAATATGGCGGCGAGGGCCATTTTTCTGTCTGGGCCCAGGACTCATACAACTCAGCTTCTGTCCTCACTGCACTGGCTTCCGGTCTGGAAAAAAATACATTTTAAAGCCTTGGTCTTGGTTTTTAAAGCATTTCACAAGATTGGAGCCCCCTACCTTAGGGAAAGATTTCAACTTTATATTCCACAGCGTACCCTGAGATCTTCTTCACAGCTTCTGATCTCAGCTCCGAAGGTCCTGCTCTCCCGGGTAGGGGGTAGATCTTTCCAAGCAGTGGCTTCTCGGCTGGGGAATAGCCTACCCTTCTCTCTTAGACAGATCCCGGACCTACTTACTTTTAGGAGGAGTCTAAAAACATGGCTCTTTCAGCTGTAAGCTTCGCTGTAGTGGAATGCTTTGTTTGATGTTATGTGGTCTCTGTTCCTAAGCGCCGGGACACTCCAGGGAGTAGCCGTGCGCTTTATAAATATTAGATAACATAACATAACTTCGATCTCGGCGAAGGAGGGGGAGGAAGGAAGAGGGAGTTTGAAGTGAAAACAGGATGGGAGGTGTAGATGTCAGAGGGTGAATGCAGAGAGTAGGAAAGGAGGAGTCATTCATGATACATGAAAAAGTGGACCCCAGCTGTGGTGACAGAAGTACAGTACTTTCATGCTCCCAGGATGGGGATACCTCCCGAGATAGTCACTCTCCTACTCTGGAACCTACAACTGACGGTGAGTGAGAGGTACGGAGGGGACAGACAGGACAAGTACTGCTGCGCGACAGAACTGTGGGGAACTACACCAGTGCCCCACTCATGCCTGAAATACACAGAGGGGCATATTCTCAAGGACTCATCGCCGAGTTAATGGCACTTTAGCGCAGCAAAAGTGGCGAAAGAATTATCGCCCCATTCACAAGCTGGTGCAAACTCCCCACATCGCCAGTATACCAGCGATAGCTGCCGCAAAAAACATCACCACGGATGAGAGAGACAACTAACGCTAATGATATGCAGAGTAGGCGTTCCCGAGCAAAAACACACGAAAACACCACTTCGTGATATTCTCAACGACCAGCCAGATCTGCGATGCAACCCAAAAACAAGCAATAAGGTGCGATAGCAGCAGGGATTTAACACCTGCCTTCTGCTGGTGCTAAGCAGGACGACTACCTGCAGTATGAAAGGGAGCCCAGCCCAGAGCCACATCTGAAGACCCACAGATGCCATGGAGACAATGAACATGCAGCCCGGAGACCCAAGAGGGCCACAACACCCACCGTCACCACCCCCAGGACCCTCTCCCCTCCAGGCCCCCCCCTGGACTACCACTAGGCAGCGTAGGACAAGACAGCGGACCTTTCGAAAACGGCATGGCCCCTCAGCCACACAAGTGCAGAATGTGGGGAGAGGTGGGAACCAACTTAACGCAGGAGTGTGTATTTGTCTCAAGTTCGAAGGGTTATTGACATGAAAGATATAGATCAGACCAACACTACCTAGCAGCAATTTACAAATGCCATGAAGGGTATTTTTCCGTTTTGGGGCCCCATGCATAACAGCCTTAGTATATGCAGACCCACAAGGGTTGTAGAAGGAGTTATCAACACCACAGCAGGAATACTGACCAACATTACAGCTGAGCTTCAGGCTACGAGACTTGTTGCCCTTCAGAACAGGATGGTGTTAGACGTCATCCTTGCTGATTGGGGTGGGGCCTGTCGCATCATTGGTAGTGGTTGCTGTGTGTACATACCGGACCACGCGCCGAATGTCTATGCAGCCATACAAAAGTTACACAGACTAACATTGGACATCCACCAGGAGAATGGAACTTGGTCCTTGTCCGGATGGTTTTGGGGTCTGTCTGATAGCGACCTGGGGCTGGAAAATACTCTTATTCTTAGTAGCCATTGCAGGTGTTGTATTCACTTGTTGTCTGTGCATTAATTGCCTTCCCGCCTGGTGTACTTATTGCATGCAAAAGTTAACACCCCAACCCAGAGTTCAAGAGCAAACAGCTAAGCCCTTTGCCATGATGGTACAGGCTGTTTTGAATATTGATATGTGTATCTATCTAACGTTGCTGATGATCATCTGAATGGTTAACTGTTGCCTATGTAGCCCCATTTTTTCCCCTCCATTTAGAATTGTTAAGACCCTTACCTGATAGCGACAATAAAGTTTTAGCTATGAATGCTAAAAGGAGGGTCTGTTAGAATTGAATGTGCCATTGCCCCATCCTCTATGTCGTATACTGTGTTATGTTAGCCTTCATGTAGCTATTTTATATTGATCGCTATTGCAAATGTGTGTGTCCAGCCCTTCTAACATTGTGTAGGCTAAAGTTAGCTTCTGAGATGCCATTTTTCTGCCATGAAACCACCTTGTTGCGCTGTGATCGAAGCCCGGCCTCTGTGCCCCTGCTCTCTGCTTGCCTCAGCAGAAAGCTGCTGCCCAGTAATTCCCTCTTATCGTATTTAAGGTTGAAACCCAGATGTACGAAATGAATCGTTTATTCAGCTTCGCATGCCTATTCCTGGACATAGTTATGCTCCACACTAGAGAGAACTGAGACTGAGCAAGATGACCTTGGAAGCCTGATACTTTGTACCCATTCTGCAGGTGGTAGCTCATCCCTCTGTGCCTTCTTTGCTCAGTCTTTTCCCAAGTTGTATTTTTCCACCAGGGGTGGGACTGGGACGTGTTGGAAGGCTTATTTTGTGTTACCAAGTGTTCTGAAGTCAGTCCCTCGACAGCTATCTCATGAGGCTGGTCAGACTGGGCTCCGCTGCAGTGTACTTATTAATAAATGTGTTAGATTGTATTCTCCACTGTCGTCCCGACTCTTCATTTCTGGGAAGGCCGAGAAGTGATCGCGAGTGACCCGGGTGGCCCATTTCAGGTCACTTCCTTCAAAGCCCCTATCGCCACAGGAACATCGTAAAAAGTGATGTTCCCGTGGTGATAGGGGCTTGTAAATATGCACCTAGAAGTGTTAAATGGGGAGAGGTTGTATTGCGCTCTCTACAAGAAGGATAAAATGAGGGAGGCTGAATTAATTTCTTCACGAGAGTGGGAAGGGGCTTTGCTCTTTGTAAATCAGAAGGTACAAACAGAGGCTGCTTTGCTCCTTGTAGAGCAGGCAGCGAAAAAGGGTGAGTGAATTATTCCCCATGCAACAGGTGAGGGGTTTAAGTAGGGAAAGGCTGCACTATTCACCTTATAGAAGGTGAAGGGTGAAATGGGGATTCCATAAAGGGTAGTGATATCCATCCTGTGATGTCCAGGCACACCTGCTCTGTAGGTCTAAGCCTGCAAGCAGCTGTGCTGGTCTCCACCTTCCGTCCCAGCAGAGTCCTCAGGTTCAAGATGTGGCTTCACACTCAATATAATAGACATGGCATGACGTCCCCCTGCTTGGCGTACTGCAGACATCCTAGAAGAGATGCGCGAGCCAACAAATTAACAGGGAGAGCCGAGCCAGAGCCGAGCCAAGGGTATGGCTTGGCTCTAACAGCCCGTGCACGAACGGAGCCTTGGAAATATTCGCCATGTAAATCAATGGATATTGAATAAAAAAAATATGGTAAAGGTTAGTAAAAAGTATTTTTTTAAAGTGCATTTTTTAGCATGTAGAAGCATTTCACCTTAGTACATCAGTTTCTATTGCTGCATTGTGGGGAATTTATTGGACATGAAACTTTTCAAACTTGAACTAAGAAACATTCTTTTACCATCGCGACCTGACAATGGCGTTACTGAAGTATGTGGTAAGTCAGGAGTCATATATGTGGCCTAGATTCTGAGGGGCATATTTATCAATAAATCACGCAGCGTAGCAAGCCACCTTGCTGCGTTGTACTGCGTGATAGGAAAAGGGCAGGAATGCGCAGTATTTAACATTATAAAGCGCATGCCTGTCTTTTCCTTGTGGTGGCGCACAAAGTACTGCATAGAGCCAGTGCAGGCACCCTTGCACCGCCGTGCAAGGGTGCCTGCATTGTAAGCAGGATTGTTTTTGTGCAGGAAGGGAAATATTTGCCTGGGATCACACAATTTGGTCGAGTGGGGAAACCAGAATGTATCCTAGGTTTTCTGGTTTCACACTGTGAAATTCAGCCACTATTTGGGTATTCCTTTCCGCTCCTTTTTTACATCAAACATCACTGCCTTTTCTTTAATTCTTTATCCATGAGCTTGGAGCGTTGGTGGCTGGGAGAAGCCACATGAAGCCTTGGTTACATTTGAGCTCAAGGGTCCAGAGTACCTGGAGCTGAGCCACAGCCGGCCATCTGGCATGAGCCTGGCTTGAGCTTTCAGTAGCCTGCCCGACTCTACATTCTTGATATTATGGAGGCCCAGTCCCTGACACAGGCCTCCCTTAGCTAGCACATTATTGGCATTCAAGGTATTATTGTAGCCATGGTATTAAGTAGCCCTCACTGTAATATTCAGGGCAGTTTAAGCATAGTGATGGGCCTCCTTGGCATAGTATGGGCATTTTATTCCTCTACAATTTAAGTATTGTGGTGACTCTTCATGGAATGTAGAAGGCATCTTGTGCCTCTGCATTATGCTGCACCTGATATGCGGCTTCTGATGGCCGTCCTTGGAAAATGTCAACATCCTTAACATTTGGTCGCTATCATTGCCATATGGTGGGGATCTGTAACACATGGCTGTAATACATGGAGCTCTACAGCAAGTGATGCTTGTGTGATGCTGGAATACATGTCAAAACTTGATGGAATGTTGCTATTTGTATTTAAAATCGAAATGCCTTTGTTACCCAAATGAAAAGATAGTGTATGGCAATGAAATAAGCAAAAAAAATTGTGGGCCTTATGCTGCACAAAGCAGCACACATAGAAGTTATAAATCGCTATTTAAGATTGTTTATGTGCAAGAAGGAACACCTTCCTGCACATAAACAATTGTTCCCCATAACGCAGGCACCCTCCCTTGCACTCTGGTGCCAGGGTGGCTGTGTTGGCGCTAGGCAGATGAAATTAGCGCCAGCACAGGGGGAAATGCAGGGCTGCACCGTATTGTTGTAATACGGTGCAGCCCTGTGTTTCAGAAGTGGCGGAGCAGGGCGTTAAGCCAAGAAGGCTAACGCCGCGCTCTTTCACTTCTTTGTAAAAATGCCCCTTGGACTCTATCTATGCCTTCTTCTAGTCGTAAAAACAGTGGTTCGTGCTGCAATCACGTCTGGGTTAGACTATGGTAATTCCATTTATTTGGATGTGACAAAATATTCCATCCAGTGGCCTCAAATTGCTCAGAATGCGGGGAGGCTAATTTTCTTTAAATTTGCCTAAGCATCACTCTTTTTAATCCTGGCCATGTGAATTGCGCTGGCTGCCTGTCCTTAAAAGGGTGTTATTCAAGGCTATGGTTTTAACTCACAGAGCTCTAATGAAGGAAGTCCCTGTTTATCTGCAATGCTCATATAAGTTTATCTGCAAAGTTCATTCAACTTTATTCCCTGGGCAAGGCCATAAGGTTTGCAGGAGTTTGGGGGGCAGGATGGTGTCCTCAACAGGCTGTGCACATGGACAGCCTGATCTCAGGGGGTGTTGTTTGTCCCTCTGGAAAGAAATACAAATATGTTAGGAAGAGTCCATGATTTACTATGACATAAATGATTTCTGTTACATTCAGACACTATTTTCCTTCACTTTAATGTACACAGGATATGTGCAACGTGTGTTTCTACAAGTGAATATGGCCATGTTGTACTATTGTTGCTTTACAAGTGGCAATACATTTTTTATCATTCACACAACCTCAGTATTCACTGGGGGCCTATTTGTGTAAATTACACACAACACAATGCAGCTAGGCAGCTTGCTGTCCAGCCCTGCTCTGCCTGAAAGAGTGAGTGCAGGAATGGCCACATTCTACATGTTACGGCACATATCTGATGTCTGCTCGCACTGATGAAAACTGTGCTTCTTAGCACCACTGCAGAGATCATTGCACCATGTAGCACCGGTGCCTGCATTTGCTCGAGCCATCAGTTTGCGGCCCAGCACTAGCCTAAGAGATGTCATATATTGTTATACCTCACACTATCCAGCACTCTGCCTTTCACACAACACTACACACCAAGCTGCCTTGCTGTACTGTCTTGCATGCAATTTGTGCATTATTGTGCCCTAGGATTCATATTTCACAAACATCCATACAACACTACACGGAAAGCCATCTTGCTGCACTGCGTGAAAGGGGAAGGGCCTGTACATGCTAAAATTCAAATTCTTCTAGGGAATCCTGTAGTTTTCTAGCACACACAGTCAACTCCAGACTCCACAACATCAGACACCAAGGAGCGTCTCCGAAGGTTTAGCCTCCTTCATAACTGGAAGTATGCAACAGCTCTAGCTCACTCCATTCCCTCAGAACCCAAGGAGCTCATCGGCAGAGTCCCGCAAATCTCTTCACTCAGCCCCACTCTCTTAAACTTGAACATGACTCCTCTGGCAATCATCTTTCAGACCCAGGGACTCTACACCATCTCTTACACTGAGGAGACCCATATCATACAATATCTCTCAGGAGATACCAGCACCACCAACAGTTGTTACATTACGCCATTGACCAACATTACTAAGTATATGTAAGTTTTGCTGCTCATACACAACCTCACAAGATAGAAGTGATGACATTCTGTAGCATGTACTCACCCTGGTTGCCCACATACCCAGGCCTGAATCCTCACCCTCCAATCACCCCAGATACCTGTCCATCATCCTGGACACCTACCAGGAGACTTCGAACCGTCACTACACCTTCACCTGATTTCACATTATTTCCATGGTCAGACATTTCTTCATATGTCTCCATTCTGAAAGCTGTAAGACCATCACCCAGGCAGTCATCACATGTAGACTGTAGTACATCAGTGCCTCTACTACAGCATCTCTGCACACCTGCTACACAGGAGGCAAACTATCCAACATACCACTGCCAGACTATTACTCAGCCTACCTTGTGGCACGCACATAACAAATCACCTCAGAAAAATACATTGCATCCCCATTCAGACACACTGCCAGTTGAAGATGCTCAGGCACACCTACAAGGCACTACACTACCAGGGACCCACCTAGCTTACACACCATCTATGCCTCCACCAACCAGTCATGACCCTCCACTCTGCAGCACTTGCACTCACTCCCACCTTCAATATCTATATGAACAAGACAGGAGGTAGGGAGTTCTCATACATGGCAGGCTACAACTGGAACTACCTCCCCCAGCATATCAGGTTAGCTGCATCAAATATTACTTTGTACTAGGAACTGTACACCTGACACAAGTTCACCACTCAGCCTGCACTCACACGAGCACTACACTCTCCCATTACTCACACAGCTCACCCTCCAGTCATAGAAAGACCCTGATGACCCAGCTGTCACATGCGCACACCACTCACCCTGCAATCATTAAGCATGTTTCACTCAGCAATCACACTGCTAAGCACACACTCACACCACTCACCATCACCCAGCACTTACATGGGCCCACCTCTCACATAGCACACTTTAAATGACACAACAATCGTAAATATGCACATATGTTGACAAATGCGCCCAAAGAATATCTGCTCTTACAATAATACTAGATACCTATTCCATTCGATCTGCAACTACAGGGCCAGTGCAAGAGGGAAGTGGGTGCAGGAGCTTATGTAGGTGGCAAAATCAGTCTCAGTCTATGGTAATGACCCGGGAGGGAGGTGCGATTTGGTACTGGAGGGGAAAGCAGGTGAAGGCGAAGGAGGGGGCAAGAACAACAGGGTAAGAGTGAAGCACTGCATCTGAGGCTATGGGCTATTGCAAAAATTGAGCGGGAACTGCAGGGTAAGACTGCAGTGTGGGTGGGCACTGGTTGTAGATGTACTTGTTGGTCCTTTTGGCCTTCATAATGCTTCCAGTGAAGCAAAGAAGTGTAGGGGAACTGGGGGGTTACCCATGGCCAGACTTGTTTTGGAAGCTTCTGAAGACACAGGATATTTACTAGGAAATGGCGCAGCGCTGCGAGCAATTTTTTAGCCCTGTGCTGGGTCATTTAAAAAAAATTAATGCACCATTAAATAATAATGGGGTTCTCCCAGAAAACGTCTGAGGACCTGGGAATCTGTACAGTATGAACAACACTTGGTCCTGACGTATCTAGAATCCACCTCAGGGGTGTGGAACCAGAGCATTTAATTCAAACGGTCATACAGAAAACTATCCAATCTTCATTCTGTCATTAAGACAATAGGCAGTTGTCAAGAAACGGGTGAAGAAAGCTGTGCTCATATGTGGTGAGAACGTGAAAAAGTACAGAAAAAATCAAAGAAGGTAAAGAAACATTAGTATCAAAATGTATATACACAACATTGGTTGGAATAGATTCGCATTAAGCTCAACCAATATTAGGCCTGTATACTTTATTGCTCCACTATCATTTTCCAATAGATTGCCTCTGAGCATTAAGCAGGGGTCAAGAAGTAGTATTCAGGCCAAAAGAGGAAATTGTCGACGTTTCGACCCGTCTTCCGCGATAAGGTTAATTTATACCTCTGCATGTGGGTCTTCATCAGGACATGTGGACAACCTAAGTGCAATAGCAATATAATTAGGACCTATCTGCCTGTTATATTGGGTTATTGGAAACAAAGAGAACTGCAAGGACACTGACCCTGAAGTTAACCAGGGCATTCCATCAAGTGTATGTTGCCCAAGACGGATCTAAATCCTAATCGTAGGAACTGCAAATGGGTAGTCTGAAAGAATCAATGGATCCAAATTAGTGTGCTATTCTGTGATTTGCACGACAGGTCTATAAAGTTTGGATTATAATGAAAAACGTACCCCCAGATCAGTGGGGTTTTGACAAACAGGTATCAATCTAGAAGGCTTGGCATTTCAAAGAATGTGCAGTCATATTAATCAAGCCCCATGCTTCCCTTGAAGAGGAAATAGGTATAGCTTCCTTAAAAAAACAGAACAATCATTTTTTTTTTTTACTGTAAGCATGTTTCTTGAAAACATGATATGGAAGGACCTGGACTGTATGCCCGCAATATTCTAGTACAAAATGTTCAACGTCACCTCATCAGCACTGTTAGATGGTAAAGTGACCACAGGGGTAGATGCCCCATGGTTCACATAACATAAGTATTTGTAAAGCACACGTTCACCTGGAGGTATCTTGGCGCTGAATAACAGATGTTTATTGTTACCCAACTCAATGGTACTCATTTTATTGACCTCAGATGGAGGAAAGGCTGGGTGGATCCGCCGGGATTTTTGAACCTGTGACCATGAGGTCGAACACAGGCCCCTGTAATGGACGCATTAGTCCACTGAGCCACCAGACCCGGCACAGACAAAGTATTGTTCATGTTAAATCAAGTGTTGAGAGTGCATCAAATCTATTAAATGTTGAAGCACGATCATAGGGAACACAACTAAACTATGACACAATATTTGGTTTATTGAAATAGCCCAAAAATGCACTAAGGGGAAAACATTGATCCTGCTTGAAAACAATTGAAAGGGAGGAAAAGTAGACAAATGCGACTGGATAACCTTATAGGTCAAAATGCACCACTGTGGAGGCCCCCGTCAAAAGATTTAGGGGCAGATTTATCATAGTGTTTCTTTGCCCTCGCGTGACGCAAGGTAATGCAAGGGCAACGGCACACTAAAGTCAGATTTAACAAGCGACGCAAGGCCATCTTGCGTGGTCCTGCAGTGCTTGGTAAATCTGGAGTAACGCAAGGCAGCGCAAGTCACTGCTTGCGTTAATCTGCATGGTGGGGGCATTCCTTGGGTGGAGCGTGGGTGTTCCCATGCATCCACCCATGGAATTTGGTTCATTCCCAAATTTACCAAGAGTGGTAGACCTGGGAATGTGTCTAAATGCTACACCTTCCCTGGGGAGGCATAACAAGGAGAAATATGTTTATTTCTTCTTGTCTTTTTCCTCCAGAACGCAGCAAATGTAGACAGAGGAAAAAGCCTCAGGGGATTTTTTTGTGCAGAAAAGTGTCCCATCCTACACAAAAACAATCCTGCCTGCAATGCAGACACGCTTGCACCACAGCACAATGGTGCCTGCGCTGGCACAAAGCAAAACATTGTGCACCAGCACAAGGACAGGAGAAGAATGTGCCATTTAATGTTAAATATTGTGCATTCCAGTGGGGTGGCCTGGCAAGATGGCCGCTCGGATGCTTTGAGCACAAGCTCCGTCCCACCAGTGAATTATCCTACGGCATCCTCCCTGCAAGAGCATTGAAATGCACCCCATCTGAGCCCCATGGACTCCTGAAACTGAGTGCTATATCCTGATACCCCTTAATAGGAGTTTTGAGGGCTTGATCCAGCCGTATTTTAGCCCTGGTGGTTTGTGCTGCCGCCCAGCTGGGGAGGCCGCATCAGAAAATGGCATAGACGGGGACACTGCCGGAGGTGAAGGATGGTGGCAGTGAAGCGGAGCGGTGACTGCTGACTCCCGCGCGGCTGTCTGTGGGACTCCTGTGGTACCTGGGAGGAGAGAAGGTGATCGAGAGCTGGGTCACCGGTGGGCTGTGGACGTGCTGCCGGGACCCCGAGGTAAGAGAACCAGTGCTGTCTTGGCCCTGAGCAGCAGAGCTGTAGCAGTGTGACCTGCCCCCCTCCCTGAAACAACAACCGGAGGTGGCCTGATCCCCCTGCGACCACTGCTGACAACAGCGGGCCCCGAAGAGTGGTGTGTGGGGCTCTCACCACGCATCATAGGCCGGGGATGGACGACGATGTCCCCGGAGCTGGACCATCAGCGCTCTTGCAGTAGGGAGCAGCGAGCCAGCTGCTGATTCCCCCCGAGCCATGGAGGGAAGATTGTGGTGCAGAGAGGCAGTGATTGAAGGGCCCACAGCGGACAGATGATGTTGATGGAGGGCTAGGGATGCACCGTCAGGACCCTACGTCGTGAGGGCCCAAGCCGCTTCGGCCTGAGGAGGCAGAGCTGTGATGCTGGGTCCTGCCACAAAACCGGGAGACATCTTGACCCCCCCCCCAGGATAGTGTGGGCTCGAAATGCAGTGAGAGAGGCAGCGAAGGGTCCTGAGAGCACAGAAGCTGTACCGCGGTGCCACCGGGCCACACATGGGTTGGCGGTGGCAGATTGCAGATACTGAACAAGCCTAGGGGTCACAGGACCATGATCGAACACAGACAGTGAGCCGGGAGTGGGCAACTGGAATCGCACTAGTGTTTGGAATTCGGCAGACTGGGCCTAGTATGCGACTATAATAGCACTGACAGTTCCTCTTGCTGGGGGAGCAGGGACCTGACATTGGACCCCCGCGCATCATATGCCTCATAAATGCTAGGAGGCAGTTATACTGCATGGAGCAGAGTGTGAAGTAGAAAAGTGGTGACCCTGTGTCGCCTACGATGGCCTGACACTTCCAACAGGGAACGACAGGCACGCCGTGCCGTGACATGGGACTGGTGGCCTCAGGGGTCTACTGGTGGTCCAGAAGATGCCTACAGAACTGGGGTGCACTTAGGAAACTGGCGAGGCGGCGGGGAAATGGGGAAGGGAGTGAAAACACCCCCGCCCGCCTCCCCAGTACTGGGAAAACTCTTGGGGACATATTTTCAGGAAAATGGTGCAGCGCAGTGTCGCAAGCGATTTTGCTGAGCCGAGCTGCATCATTTTATAAGTGCAGGAATCTGCCATATTTACAACAGTACGGCACATTTCTGTACTCAACGCTATGCCGGCGTACAAAAAGCAGCCTAGCGCCAGCGAAGGCACCCTTGCACCATGGTGCAGGGATGATTGTTGTTGTGCAGAAAGAGACACCTTCCTGTATAAAAACAATCATGAATGGCCTTTTGATCCTTCTATGTGTGATGCAGAATGCAGCACACATAGAAAGAGCAAAAATGAGGAGAAATAAAAGTATTTCTCCTCGTTGTGCCACTCATGCCTCCCCTGGGAAGGCGTACGTTTTTGGCGCTGTCTCAGATTTACATTCCCTTGTAAATCTGGAACAGTGTCAAAATACTGTGGGTGTTGCGTGGGAACGCCCAATGCAACACCCATTATGCACTCCTTTAAGGCAGAAAACTACATTGAGGAGGACCATATTTACAAGGTGGCATTGGGCCACACAAAGTGGCTTAGCGCTGCCTTGTGAATATGGAGCAGGGCACAGCCCCACCGGAGCATTGCAAAAGGTGACTCTCCAGTGGCGCAATGCCCTTGTAAATATGCCCATTGGTCTGAACTGCACCAGGCAATGAGATGATATTGATGAGTCTGTGGGGCTGGCATACTGAGACGGAGGGGGTTCCATTACACATGATGAAATACACCCCTAGAGACAGGGGGGGCCGGATGTGGTCAGCCACTGGCCTGCAATAGGCACTGGAAGTAGTTGGAGCCACAGTTGGGCAGGCTGCAGCTCTGGTGGGCCTGCACACCAGAGGAACATAGCACCACCATAGGAGGCTCAACGAGGTGACCAGAAGCTATGGGGTACCGACTGTGACCCCGTAGGATGCAAGTGAGTGTGCACCACAAGTGACACTGGGTGAGTGTGCCAACGTCAATTGCAGGCAAACCAGGTGCAGATGGTGTGGGGCACCTAGTTGGAACCAGCTATGAGGAAGGATAAAGCACCCATAAGTCAGCAAAGAAACACGCTCACCCAGTATGCATTGCCCAGGGTCTGCCGCAATGCACCACCTGCCATAGGCGCACACAAGAGCCAGAAATGAAGGGGGAACTGATGGAGGAAATACAGGGGTCCCGCACCATACTGGAAAGCAAGATAGACACGGTGGCCATTGAGGTGGGACTCCTATGCACAGACCTCTGCAAAGTGTTAGAGAGAGTGACAGTAAATGAGCAAATGACTGGCGGCTTGGACCGGGATGTTGCCACCCTCAAGGAAAAAATTGTGAAACTGACGGCCACAGCAAAGATGCTGGAAGACAGGGTGGAGGACGCAGAGGGACTGTCCCATCATAACAACCTGCGGCTAGTGGGGTTTCCGGAAAGAGCAGAAGACAATTCAGTGGAATCCTTCCTAGAAAACTGGATCCACAACACCCTCAGGCTTAAAGGTCTATCCCACATGTTCGTGGTGGAGCGTGCACATAGAACGCTGGAGATGCGCCCTCAACCGGGGGCCCCACCGAAAGCCCAGATAGCACTGATTTTTAACTACAGTAACAGGGACTGCATCCAGGGAAGCGGGAATCCTACAATCTGAAAATCACAATTCTGCTATCTTCTCAGATTATACCCGGAAAGTACAGTACCAGAGAAAGTCAATCACAGAAATCAAGAAGAAAATTAGGATAATGGGTCTTTCATACATGCTGCTGTTCCCCAAAGGGTAGGACTAATTTCTTTAATCGCCTAAAGGATGTTTGGGCCTAGCTTGAACAATGGGGCAAAGTGCCACATGAAGAGCGGGGACCGTGTGAACTGGTCGGGGGAGACGGGGCGTAACGGAGAGCATATCACAGAGACAGTCGACGGCAGGAGGCAATATCGAATCCCTGATTGAGGTCCAGGAGGATGGCACGCTCGCAGATGTGCTGATGGAAGACACTGGCCTACCACCGCATAGAGCAACAGGGAGGATGGCATACTCCCAACTCCATCAGGAACTACAGAATCATAGACTGGTTGACATGTCCAACTGACATTTGGTGGGACTATCTGGCCGTGCTCCTGGTATGTAAGTACATTGGGGTTGAGGGGGAGCGTGGGTCGAAGAAGCTGTGGGGTACTCAGGACCTTGCGGTAATAGAGAACTCGGTTTGATCAATAAGGGATATTTGGTGATCACTGCTGCTGCACTTGGCTCCTGTGGGGATAACCATTTAATTAGGGCACTGTTAGGGCAGCCTGGGCGAGCCCTGGCGTGGAACTCTGCCCTTACTGGGGTGGGGAAAGCGCTGGCATCTCTCGCTTCTGCACGTCGGGGGGTACAGTTCAGTTTACTGTGCGAGGGTTGGGGACTGCAGTAAAGAGCGTGCCAACCAGTTGGATCACAGTGGGGAAGTTGGAGGGGACATGTGCTCATTTGACACAAGATGGTGGGTGATCACAATTGTTTTGTTTATTGTTATAGTAAGATTGTCCGCGATGGGAAGGGGGCGTCTGTAGTTGTTTTAGTAATAGTACGTCATGCTATGCTATGTTCAACTGATGCCTGCGAAGATGCTGGGTGGTAAGAGGGGAAGGTCTGCCTTCTGGTGAGAC
Source organism: Calotriton arnoldi (assembly GCA_963921515.1). Classification (NCBI taxonomy): domain Eukaryota; kingdom Metazoa; phylum Chordata; class Amphibia; order Caudata; family Salamandridae; genus Calotriton; species Calotriton arnoldi. Next base: position 177,697 of record CAWUFW010017856.1, read on the forward strand.
AGTACAGCAGCTTCCACCATACTGAGAGGTAACGAGTCTGTTTATTAATAGGAGGAAGTCACTGTTGTTTCCCTGGGTACACTGGAGGGGGCACCTGAGACGAACTTGGCCCCTCTGGGGCTGCGCTGGGAGACGACCTCCTTTAGGTATCTTGGCATCATGGTGGGCCAGTCTGTAGGGGACCAGGTACAGCCTTGTATTGAACCACTAGTGGAAGGACTAACTTAGCCCGTTAGTTTCTGGAACACATTAACGCTTTCCACGATGGGGAGAGTTGAGGTGTTGAAAATGGTGTTCCTCCCCAGGTGCTTATACATATTCCAGAATGTACACTCTCTGCACTACTGTGAGGATTGTTTGAGACACTAGACAGCTTAATGATTTCCCTAGTGTGGGCTGGAAAGAGGAGCCGGGTTGCACTCCTCCAATTTAAAAACAACATAACTGGGGTGGAATGGGCATTCCAGACCTAGAACTTCACTAATATGCATCCAAACTGCAACACGCTGCTCAATGGGCGTCTGGAGACGACAACTGGGAGATGAGGCTACTCCGCGGTACCTTGCTGGAACTGCTCATGCGCGGATCACATGCTCTGCCTGATGCCCTTTATCTGGTTAGGCAGGTGGCAGAAGTTTGGGAGCGGGTTGTCACAAGGGTGTTCAAAAGACCGTCCTTTGCTGGGGAGCTGGATATATGGACACTGCTTCCATTTAGGCAAATTGAGGAAGACATGTCTGCAGCAAGATGGAGGGAGAGGGGTTGCAAAACGCCAGGTAACATCTAATCACCGGAGGCATTCCTCACCTTTGCGGAGGCACGAGAGACGTTTGTGGTGGGGGTGGATGGGTCAATTCCTCCAGTAAACTAAAGTGGCGAACATGGCACAAGAGATCTTCACGGAGTACCCGAAAACCTCCCGGGTGACGGACACCCTGCACCTAGTGCTAACGGCCAGGTCGATGAGACACATGGTGACGTAACTATGGAAGACACTCATAGCTGATAGGGTCTGGACTAGCCTGTGGCATGGCGAGCATGATAGGAGTTGCTAGCAGCACCCCTGACTGATCTGGAATGGAGCTAGTGAAGACAGTTTCATGCAATGCTAGATTTAAATTGACCCACTTTAACTATCTGCATCGCAAGTACCTAACACCGGTCAAACTCAGCAGGATGTACACAGGTAGAGTGGTGATTGTCCCAGGTGTGGGGGAGAAGGAGTCTCCTTCTTGCATATGGCATGGGAGTGCCAGAGAATTCACGATTATTGGCAGTGGGTGGTAGCAAAGCTAAGGGAAGTGACAGCGTTCGTACTTGAGGAATCACCCCTGGTGAGTCGGGAAGGGATTGATGAACTGGCTACGCATTCACATGGCACAGAGTGTAGGGATGGCGGTGCCCATGGCTGGTACACAGTGAGCAAGGAGATTCAGGATGGAGGGAACGAAAAAGTCCCACAGAAAACGAGAATGGGGGGATAAGCAGGGCTGCACAGTGAATAGTAGCGGCGAACAAAATATAGGTACCAACAGGCATCCCTTGGGTGGGCATTGACTGAAGAGAGGAGTGAAATTGGTTTCTTGTACTGTACCATTGATGAAGCTACAACTGCATATTGACTGTACCAATTTATGTTTTTGATGTTATTGTTATTATTAATCTTGTTCTGCTCATCGGTGTAGAAGCACATGCATGTGCGTGTTACTGATGCAATATTTTGTACTGCCCCATAATTGGCAAACTGCTGACCAATAACTAATAAAAAGATAAACATGGCGCATTCCTGCCCCCTCCCTTTCACGCAACGCAGAAAGGTGTTTTGCTGTGTTGCATGAAAGTTTGATAAATCTGAGCCTTAGTATCGGGCGAATCCAGGAAGTACACCTGGCCAGGACGATATGCTGGTAGATGGAATCCCGTCTGGCGATCAAACCAATCTATCACCTCGTGTTTCAGTGGAGTATGATTTTCAAAGCGGTTTCCACTCAAGGGTGGAACATTAGACAAAACTAAGACAAACGGAGTAGCTTCAGGGGGGAGGCAAATAGAAGGAAGGAATTTAGGAGCAGGAGTTGATATAGGGTTAGAAGGAATGTTATTAGAAAACACAGAACTGGGGATAGACAGAGGAGCATCAGGAAGCGGAGGACTGTCGAGAGTGAGGTATGCATCCGAAGGGACTTCGGAATTCTTCAGGCTGGGACTGTTCACCCGAGAGCGTTGAGGAGCACCATTATGATGAAGAAGCAGTTTTGTCAAAGCAGAAGTTAGAAAGTAACTAATTCTAAAAGGGAGCTATCGATTCAAGGTACTCTGGAGGAACAATTAGAGCTATTTAACAGTGATAATGATGGATAACACAAAAGATAGAAATCTAAGAAGTATTAGTTTAAATTACAACCCGCCTCTTATTAGCAATAGGGGGAGGTTCATAGTGAATTTAAAAAAACTTAAGCAACACAGAAATTTCAGTTCCAATTACAGCCATCCACTTATTGACAGATCCAAAGGAGTTTGAAATTAGAGTCACAATTGTGCTAAAAGTAAATAATTTAAAGTATGTTGGGTACGATTTGTAGGTATTGGCGAACCTTTGGAGGTTCCCAAGATTAGTAATCTCCTTCTTATTCAAGCTATTTAGGTTTTTACCTGAATCATTTTTATTCGTAAGGGGAAAAGATACCTGAGGATCTTGGGCAGCGGGGTATATCAGCCTCTATCATTGGAGGTTGATAAGATGTGCAGGGATTGGATGGGAAAGTATGAATAATGCCAATAAGTGAAATAATACTAGCCGGGGAAATGGCGGAATCCAAAGGATCAGAATGTAGATTTTCCTAGAATTTATGAAGGAAAGTCTTAATTTTATTAAATACGCAGAGGCGAGTATTATGCTTTCTAATCTTTCTTTAAATTAAATAGCAGCAGTCAAGAACATTAAAGAAACTACAAGTCCCATCAGGCTTAGCAACAATAAGTCAACAAGAGTAAAACAGTAGCACTTACGTTAGCCAATCAGGTCCATAGAACCCCTGTAATACCTTTCTTGACCACGAACACTCCTCTTTTCTTGAGCGAGAAGTCATGAAGAATTATGGAAAATAGGCAGAATGAGAAACACAATAGCAATCGCTAAAATAAATGTAAACATTTCTTGAGAAAAGTCCAGACGTCTTGATCCAGGATCAGACAACGCAGTCTTCATATTGAAGAAGATGGAAGGAAGATCTTAAAGAGGAGGAAGTTGATTTGTTGATGTTGAAAAAATGCTCAGGATTTTTATGTGGAAGAGGATGTCGAAGGAGTAGACACTGTAAGGATGGAATAAAACACAATTGATATAAATGTTGCAGAGGGATAATACTCACCGTTGTGCCTTTAATAAAATTAAGACTTTCCTTCATAAATACTAGGTAAAATCTACATTTTATGGCAAGACTGGAGGCTCCTATCAAGCTTGTCCAAAGCATTTTTATTACCACCGAATCAACAGAATGAACTGGTTTGATAGAGAAAGTACAAAAAGTGTTACTATTTGACCAGTCAGCCGATCTCAGAATGTCCTCCAGGCGTGAACCCACCCAAAAGGCTTTAGAAGCCATGGCTCCCCTGGACGAATGAGCCCCAAAGATGGAAGTGTGTATACCAGAAAGGGACATAACCCATCTAACCCAACCGGCAGGAGTATGAAAAGAAACTGGTTTGTGAGGTTTTCTGATGTATGTAAGAAGCTGAGATTCCAAGGACATTCTGTTATGGTTGGTTTTTGTTCGTATGTTTTCAAACAAGTACCTACACGCAGTTTAGGCTGATTTGGGAAATTAGGATAAAACACAGTTGTTAGATTCATCTTTGTATGCTTCATTATGTTAATGTAGCGCAGGGGTTTACAAAGTGACGCATCTGCCTACATGCGGCACTATGTAAATATTGCACAGTGTGGCGCATTTGTTTACGCTGTCGCAGAGTCACAAAAAGTGACACAATGGCGACATAAGGGCCTCATAAATAAGGCCCTTTGAGGATAACATCTGCTGAAAAGGGATCAACAGATTTGCCCACACACCAGCCTGACCAAACAGACCAGGCTGATTTGTAGGCCTTGGTAGTACCTGGGGCCCAGAATTTGTTTATATATACGGCACTTCCGACAAAATGCCTGGATTAGATTGGGATGACCTGCTACTTTCCAGAGAGAAAGAATGAGAGAGTTGTCTTGTACAAGATTATGTCTGGGTCCTTGCGGGTCCAAGAGGAGGTTGGGAAAAGAAGGTAACAGAATTGGATAATCCACCGTGAGTTCCAGAAGAGGAGGATACCATACCTGTGATTCCCAAAATGGATCCGCAATGACCAGTATTGCTTTCTGTCTCCTGAATTGGGCTAACACTCTGTTGATCATCAGGAAAGGAGGGAAAGCATAATTGACTCCTGGGCGCCCCCGGGGCACTTTGGTATTACAGAAGGGGTCACAGACGCTTGCGCGGCCCCTTCTGTAATACCGATAGCACTGGAGCACATAAAGCACCAGCACTATCTTCGGAGGGTGTCACCTCATTTGCATGATGGCATGGCCCCATGAAATGAGGGAATACCTTTGTCTATGCGCCTGCGCCATATAACTGACGCGGGCGCAGAGGCAAAGAAGCTCTCAGGAGGCATACTGACAGTGCGCCACCTGATGGCAGCCCTCTGGACGGGTTGAAGGGGGTCGCATGGACACCCCAGACATCCCCTTGCAGGCAGATGCAGTCACTGACCGCACCTGCCTGCATGGGGATCTCTAATTCCTTTTAAAAGTGCAGGCGGGTTGCTGCCTGCACTGTGAAAACACGGAACGACTTCAAAGCAGCCGCTCTGTTTTTCACATGAATGCACTGCCCCCGGGTAGCGCGCGTTCGCGGCTGCCCTGGGGGCAGCGCATTCATCATAATACGGAGCATCTTCATTCATATCGCTGGGCGCACCTTTAAAAAGGTGCGCCCAACGCAATGAAGGACAATGCGCTGCATGTATAATACGGCTACTGGAGTACAGTTTTGAAGAAAAGCATCTGTTGCAAGAGCTAACGGATCTGGTCTCCACTGTAAAACCAAGGAAGATGGGAGTTGATCCTGGAAGCGAAGACGTCTATTTGGGAAGGGGCCCATTTGTGCCAAAGATTGTTGAAAATAGAAGGATAAAGTGTCCAATCGCTTGAATGGTGAAGATAATGAGAATGCCAAGCAGCGACTGAAATTAGAATCCCTGGAAGATATTCTGCACAAACTGAGATCTTGTGATCTAGACAAAATCCCCAAAAATGTTTTGCCAATTCCGCAAGAGGCTTGGAAATACGTGCCCCTGAGGTGACTGATGTACCTTACTGCAGTAAGACTGTCCATCTGAAGAAGAACGGAACATTTTACCTTGTGTTCTGCAAAACTCTGGATTTCAAAGAAGCCTTCAAGCATCTCTAAAAAGCTTATGTGCAATTTTGACTATGCAAAAGACCATGTACCTCCAGTCGAGATCTGACCACATCGGGCACCCTAGCCTGTCAGGCTTGCATCTGATTCAGATACAAGATCTGGGGCCGAAGCGAAATCGTCCTGCATTTCCAGGCATCTTAATGGTCTATCCACCATTAAAGCTCTAGGCAAAACTCATGATCTAAACTTATGAGATTGGAGTAAGCTAAGCCTTTGCGAAGATGGAGAATTTTCAGTCTTTGGAGAGCTCAATAATGAAGAGGTCCCGGGAAGATATCCTGTATGGAAGATGATAGAAGACCTACAATCCGTACCAGAGATCCGAGTGAGATGTAAGACTTCTGAAGAGTTTGGGCAACTTTGCCACCACCTTGCCGCCGTCACTGAGGCCAGGACTGAGGCCAGGACAACAGGAGCCAGCAGCGACTGCGCACCGCGCACGTCACCTGTAAGCGCCCAGAGGCGCTTCAAAAACCACCAAGGGCTCCCGCAGCGCCCGGGCGAAGCCCAGGCCAAAGGCGGGCCCGTCCTTGCCCGTCATCGCCCGGAAGAGGCAGGGCAGGGCCACCCCCTTTGGCTGTGGATTACGGTGTTTCTTTCCTGCGACTAAAAACTGTGAGTTGGTTTTCTCCCACTGCTTTCTTCTCTTTTTTTTTTTCCTCTCGTCCTTGGAAACAAACCGGAATTAGCATCTTTACTAAATTTGTGAGGGGCCAGTAGCAGACCCAGTGTGCTCGTCCAATACGACCCAGTTATTGAGTGGGTGGCGCTAAATCCAACTCTGCTCACAAAACGTAGTTTTACCTCACGTCTCTTATACGCCACTTATATCCCTCAGTGCCTGCGAGGGAAGAGACTGGATGAGACTCCCCTCTTTGTTTTCTTCGGCTTGGCTTGGTTTGTTTCGACTGAACTGTGCTCAAATTGGACTAGTTCTCTTTCTAATGTTGACCTGTATGTTTATTGTGTATATATAGCGGGCCTATTGGAACAAAGGCTTTTTCTTTTGCCTATTGCAATTGACATTCACATCTATGGGACTATCTGTTCTTAATGCTATTTTTTGATTAATTTTTGCTTTGTCCTCTTGATCTACTGTTATCTATTGTTATCATGGGCAAAAGGAAATCCTGCGAGGGCGATATGGGTGAGGGAAGAAAGAAAAAGCTTAAAAGGGGTAAAAGGAAAGGTTTGGTTGGAACACAAGGGGCAGAGGAGGAGTGATGGATAGAATAAACAATCTTTTGACTGAATGTGAGGTCTTATTAGACCCTACCCAACATGATCCCACAACCAATAGCAGCATTAAGCAGTGTGGAGGAAGTGGAAACATCAACAGGCGAATTCCAGATATGTTTAAAAAGACAGCCAAAAGCATTGATACCCAGGACTCCCCTAGCCTACTTCTTGCAAGCCCAACTGTAGTTAGATCACCTACTCAACCCATATCGGATGTCATGGCTGCCTTTCCATGTTCAAATAGATTTGACATCCTGAAAGAGCAGCCAGAGACAGTGCCACTCCCCAAATTGTCCTCTCCCAAGATTGCAGGGAGGCCATAGTGAGTATTTCGACCTACACCACTGAGGATACAGAAGAATCAGGCAACGCAAATTGCGCTGTAAGAGAGCATGGTACTAATATCCGACAATTTGATTGGCTCCCTATGGAGCCATTACAAGGCCCATCACAAAGTTCCGTTGCCACACAGTTAACTGTTATAATGAATGAGATTCAGTGTCTTAAGGCCTCTGTTTGCAACTCAGCAGATTCCCTAAGCAAGGCCCACTCAGTTATCCAGCAGGTTAAAACCATGCTGAGAGAACAATCCTGAAATAATTTAAGCATAGTGGGGGACATGAGTAGTAATAGCCAATCAGACACCCACTGCCATGTTAAAGCTCCGATTGGTATTACCAACCATGAAAAAAATCCCTCAACAAGCTACACTAACACGGGACGCATTCAATTAGATAGGGGATCTAAAGCAAGACCCACAAACCAAAACCTTAGACTTCAAACTCCAGCATCTTCGTTTCCGTCCAACTATGACCACCTAGGATCTACTAGACTGCGGCTGCTTAAAGAGACCCCTATTAAAATAGGGAAGAAAAATATAGTATACATGACTAATGTCCCTAAATGCAATGGCAACACACACAGGGAAGATGTGAACTCTCTTCGCAACAAATGTATACAGTGGATACGACATGTCAGGGGTTGTCATTCAGTAATTAAAGAAGACATTCTTATGGCTAAACAACACTCGACACCCAAACTACCATTAGACTATATTGCATTGACACTTCCCCATCGCTATTTGGTAGAAAACCTTGTTGATTTTGATATTCGCACTCAAAATCTTACTTGCTCCAGTATTCGTATTAAGCTTAATCACCCAGAATCAGCCACATACCTGAGTTTGTCTCCATTAAGGGAGATAGACTGAAAGTATCTTTCTCTCGCTGACGTTCCAATTACACATGTGAGATCATTACCTGTCGGCGAGACTACTGTTATCTCTCCCATATTAGTTCAATCAAACCCAGCCTTGTATAACTTATCCCCTAAAGATATGGTTTTCGAGGGAAGGAAGGAGGATGTAGTAATACAAGTCCCAGTGCACAATGAGAAAATTGAGAAATCTCATACCTCTACTAGTATAAGACCTCTATCATAGAATATTGCTGGATTAAAGTCAAGGGGCGTATATCCCCGGAGTGGCATACATTTATAGACCAATATGACATATGTCTCTTCTAAGAAACATGGCTAGTGGAGCCCCTTTTCCAGCTAGGGTACCTAAATTATCATATCAAGGCGAGATGTGGAGATAAAGGAAGGCCCTCAAGGGAGCTTACAATCTGGGTTAGGCAGACCCGAAATCTAAAGATAATTGAGCTCCAAACTATGTGAAATGATAGTTTAGGTATTAGACTGACAGCGGGCCCCCATGGGAACTACCGGTTTCATAATCTTTGTGAAGCTCTAAGGTGCTGAATCTGATGATAGGCCAAAAGGTAGAGAGGAAAACTGATAATTTTTTCTTTCCCTCTGAAATTGAACATATTTTCTGAAGTTGTGGTGAATTGGGATTGTTAAGGATGCATCCTATAGATCTAGTCGAACCATCCAATCGTTTTGTAATAATGAGTCTAAGAGATGGATAATAGTTTCCATCTTGAAATGATGATGAACGATAAAATGGTTGAACACACTTGGGAGGATATTCTCAAGAACGTGTGATAATTATCGCAAAATTAGCTTAACGCAACTTCTCACATCGCAGTCTATCGCGGGAAAATAGCGCTGTGTTAACGTTATATTCTCAACACGGCGGTAGCATGCGACAGTCTCACGAAAACGTGTCAAATGACCGCGTTAAAATTAACGCGACGCTGAAAAAATGCAAAACACAAACGCGAAAAAAGTGGCGATGTCCCAAATCGCGATACAAAAATCAGCGATAACCAGCGATAGGCCTGCAATTACCACGCGTCATGCGGAAAAATGCACTATAAAAGCAGAGAAAAAAAACATCATAAACAAAATGTAACTGCTTAGCACCATAGACGCACCCGGACCGAGTGCAGAGGACAACGCGAACCCCACAAGCCCCACAGACGACCAGCAACGAACCTCGGGGTCGGGGAAGGCCAAGGAGAAGAGGAAGAGGAAGACGCGGTTCAGTCCGCAGGAAAACAGGATCATCGTCACGGAGGTGATAGAACACTACCAACAACTGTTCGTCACCTCCAAAGTGTCATTGGCAACAAAGACGCAAATATGGCAGACCATCTTGGACCATGTGAATGCAGTTGCAGCGTTGTGGAGGACAATGGAAGAGGCCAAGAGGCGCTGGAATGATGTGAAGGGCAAAACCAAGAAGAAACTCGATGCCAACATGAACGCAGCAACGCAGATTGGAGGTGGGGGTCCAGCGGCACACCAGGAGCTGGATGACATGGAGAAAATGGTGGCCACAGTCATCAGTCGGGATACGGTGCCATGACAGGAGTTGGGGATCCGGACACTGCTCAACATGACCTGACACAACATCAACAGGGTGAGTACCGACCAGGGACTGGGGGTACGGGGGGAGATGGGCACAATGGCACACATGTACAAGTGAGTAGAGCACACTGCACACCCACAATGACTCTGGATCATGTCCCTGATCCCCTTGGCACACTGCAGCACACATACAAACAGCAAGTAGGACCCCATCCACTATGGGCACAAAGGGGTCCCTCCCCACACAGCACCAATCTCACAACCAACCCATGCACACGTGTTAAAACCAGCACAGCTGCGTGTCTGTGAGCCACACCGACAATGCAAGTGACACTGCATGACGAATAGCATGGCTGCAGTCCAATTATCATGACATGGTGCACACCACGACACTGAGGTGGCTGAGTGTGGAACACATCCGTAAAGGAGCAGGTCACACTCTGACACATCCACGTGCACAAACAACCCCTGACGTCAACAACACATCTGCGGATAAACCATGCCCAAGAGTCCAAAATACGAACAAGAGCCAAAATTTGCCAAGTCTGCAACATCTCAGCACTGTAGAAGCACAGAAGTCAAAGGCACACCGCCTCAAAGGGATAAGGGGCAGCAAAATCACAGCTGCAGGGGCGACTCTCCCACAATGCAGCACACACACATAGCAATAACAGCACATCAACATTGACGACAATGTGGTACAAAGTGCAACACTTTCACTACAGAACAGAGGACACAACTGGTTCCGCTTGTGCGTAGAAACTGGTCAATCACATCTGGCATAGCAGGAAACTGTGAGATGAAAATGTACGTGTACAACCTCACATCTGTGATGTAGTTCAAATGTCCACTGTCCCGCATCAAATAGTCAGCTCCTACCAAACAGTCACAATGTACATTGTCATGCAGTCTGTATGTAAACTTGAACAATGCGTCAACATACATGTCAACACAATGTTAAAATGCATCTCCCCTTCACATTGCAGAGGGACAATCAACACCTCCTGCAGAGCAGACCAGACAACTCATCAGTGATGATGAAGAGGACCTCCACACCTTCGACACCGACGCCCTACAACTGCTCATGGACAGCTATGGCAACCTACCTCCAGGAGCAGGGCAGGCCAGCTGCATCGAGGAGACCCCCTGCACAGACCACACGGCAGGAAGCACCCACCACCACGGCTGGCTCCCAGCACCTCACCGAAGCACACACCGCATTCCAAGGCCAGGTGTTAGACTGCCAGAAGGAGGTGGCTGAACGGGTGCGGGTGGGGTTCGACCTCATGGAAGCCGAACTAGATTACATACATGGGTGTCTAATTCCCATCAGGGACCACTTACACTCCCCAACGGGCACCCACACTGCGACAGAGAAACACGCATTTGCACATTTCCAGTACTGAACCACGCCCAGGGCCCCGGGATAATCAATCACACCCCTACGCTGGACTTGCGTACGCCGGCCCAGTCCACTCCTCTTACGTATAAAGGGGGGACGACAAAGCTACATGTCCAAGGTCTTACCCACTGCCTGAGGTGACATGGTTGCGTCCGCTGTACACAGCACAATGTAATGTGGTAGGGCCCAGGGCCATCATGCATACGTAATGAGCACACTGACACACTTTGATAGTTAGTTGAACTGGCTATGGGCACGTGCGCCCGGCCACTTTTTATTACCAGGGTCACCTGACCAGTGACGCCTTTGCTGGATGGGTGTGGGGTGAGTGTGAGCCAGCCCTCAGGGACTGGTTGGTGCTGGCAACAACTTGAACAGTGATCACTATTAAAGCGGAAACAGAAAACACCAACATAACACAAACAACTGCGAAGCATCATGGTGGTAGCCGGAGCAAGTAAAGAGGTCACCCAATGTTTAATCAGGAGGGTCCGTGAGTTGCAGTGCACTGAGGTAGGGGCACCAGAGGTGAGCGTGCTCATGTGAAGAAATTGTCTAGGATTGTGTCCCTTTGGGATATTCCTGCTGCAGCTGCAGTGGGGTGTGTTACACCTGCCTCATCTTCCACATCATCGTCCCAGGTTTTCCCCACTGCCTGAGGTGACATTGTCGCGTGAGCTGTCCACAGCACAAAACTCTATCAGAAAGGGTCCATGAATTGTGGTGCACTGAGTTAGTGGCACATGAAAAGCAGAGAAGGATATCAAGCTGATGATGGCATCCAAGACAGGTGTGAGCAACTCTGATAGTAAGACTCTTGTTACACAAACTACACAAATTGTGTAGCTGTGTGCTTGTCTGCACTGTACAATAATTGCCAACAGCATCTTGCACAGTGCAAGTTAAGATAAAACAAATATCTCTGTCTTTATATGCTAAAATGCATATAGTCATTTCACAAAACTGAAAACAAAAAATTAACACGCAGTGAGAGAAGTGATGATTTTGGAGTCCCCCCTAAACTAGGGGGAGGACCAAGCAAATGCCTTGGCTTGAACACAAAGAGCATATCATGCTGAATGATTCAGTGGTGGTCCCTTCCTCCTAGGACCACCCCAAGCACAGTTATGGGCAAAAATACAATCCCAACCAAAGGCCCTGCAAAGCATTATGGGACGAGATTAGCAGTGGGCAGTGAATATTATAGTGTCCAATATCAAAATAATTCTACAAAGAGCTGCAGTTCAACTCGTCGTTACTAGTCGTTACTAGATGTCCCTCACGAGTCAAATGCAAAAGCATTGAAATTATTAATACATCAAGCTGCAGTTCCACTAGTCGTTACTAGATGTCCCTCACGAGTCAAATGCAAAAGCTTCATGAAAGGGTTTCAATGCTTTTGCATTTGACTTGTGAGGGACATATAGTAACGACTAGTGGAACTGCATCTTGATGTATTAATAATTTCAATGCTTTTGCATTTGACTCGTGAGGGACATCTAGTAACGACTAGTTGAACTGCAGCTCTTTGTAGAATTATTTTGATATTGGACACTATAATATTCACTGCCCACTGCTAATCTCGTCCCATAATGCTTTGCAGGGCCTTTGGTTGGGATTGTATTTTTGCCCATTACTGTGCTTGGGGTGGTCCTAGGAGGAAGGGACCACCACTGAATCATTCAGCATGATATGCTCTTTGTGTTCAAGGCATCTGCTTGGTCCTCGCCCTAGGTTAGGGGGGACCCCAAAATCATCACCTCTCTCATTGCCTGATATTTTCATTCTCAAAGTTCATTTTTGTGAACTGGTTATATGCTTTTTAGCATGTAAAATTGCTTTATCAAAGCATTTGTAGGTGTTGATGGTTATACTGCTAAGCTACATCTATTAGCACAGTTTTTATACTGTGCGTGGTAGCACAAATTACGATTGCTCCGTGAGCCAGGACTTGATTTGATGTGTGAGCCCTGGTGGACCGCAGTTGAGGCCGGAGGCAGCGGTGGAGTACGTCAACGTGAAAGGAGTGCTGGGGGCCTGTGTCGCGGAGGCCAGCAAAGGTCGGAGGAGGCTGCCAAGGTTGCAGGCCTCGGGCTTGCACCGGCACGTGGTGGGCCCTCTTTGACGCACGCCGGTGTCGGAAGGTGAGCAGTGAGGCCTGGGTGCGCAGGGGCGTTCAAGACAGGTCTGGGGACCAGCGGCCTGGGGTGCAGCAGGCACACAGGATCGCAGGCACCACCGCTCACAGGGTCGGCCTCGTGGCGGGGTGAGAGGCGCCGTCCTGGCAGACATGTTGGCCATTCCGGATGAGAACCACACCCAGAGCAACAGGCTTTTTTTCACACCCCTACGCTGGCCTGGCGTATGCCGGGCCAGCCCACTCCGCTCACGCTTACAGGGGGGGCCTAACAAGCAGCATTTCCGCGATCTTCCCTACTGGCTGAGGTAACATAGTTGCGTCCACTGTCCAGTACACTCCAGACACCAGCAGTGTATGTCGTCGACATGGAAATGTCTGTGGTCTGCATACTCAAGTCTGTCCAGCACATCCACGCCACACTTGGCATTGTGTACATTCACATTCATGGGTCACTTGCCTCCTTCGCACATGCCTGGTTCCCACCTCTCCCCACATTCTGCTATTGTGTGGCTGAGGTGCCATGCCGATGATGGCTTGTGTGCATGGCTAGCCCAGGTTGCCACAGTAAGTTGTGTTGTCGTGTCTGGTATGTGGGCATGTTGGTTGTCATGTTGTATGTGATTTTGTAACGTGTGCATTCCCAGAGTTCTGAGTTGTATGTTGGTGGAGTTGAGGTGTGTGGTGTGTTCAGTTGTTGCTTACCGACGAGCAGTGCATTTCCATAGGTGCCAGCCTTAAAGCGCTGGTTGATGATGGACTGTCGGAAGATGAAGGAATCATGCACACTGCCTGGGTAGTTGGCGACGACATTGGTGAGGAGTCCCCGGTGGTCCACTATTGCCTGCACATTGATGGAATGCATGTGCTTCCTGTTGCAGTAATTGTGTGCTGTGGCGGCAGGGGGCACGAGGAGTACATGTGTGCAGTCGATTGCCCCCAACACGTTTGGGAAGCCAGCTATGGCGTAGAAGACGTGCTTGGTCTCCAGCTGTTCCTGCGCAGTGTGTGGGAAGTAAAGGTGCTGGGGTACCAAGCTGATGATGGCATCCAAGACAGGTGTGAGGAACTTGGATAGGGCTGGCTGTGAGACTCCTCCGACTCTGGCAGTTGTTGGTTGGATGGTACCAGAGGCCAACAAGTGCAGCACAGCCAGCAGCTTTGTCTGCGGAGGGATGTTGGTTCTCTGCTGTGTTGGTACCGTCAGCTTGTGGGCAATGAGGGTCAGGATGCGGAGGATGGTCGTCCTTTTGAGCCTGTAGTGGGCAATGACATCCTCTGGTGTTAAGTCTGTGAGGCTAGTGCGTTTTCTGAAGGTCCGCTGTCTTTGTCTGCGCTGCCTCTGTGGTAGTCCGGGGGTGGGGGTTGGGGATGGGCCTGGGGGTGGGGGGTGGAGGGCCTGGGGTGGTGGCGGTGGGTGTTGTGGCCCTCTTGGGTGTCCGAGCTGCATGATCAGTAGCTCCATGGCATCTGTTGTTCTTCTGGTGTGGCTGTGGGCTGGGCTCCCGTTTCTGGTGCAGGTTTTCGTCCGACTTAACACCAGGTAAGAGCAGGTGTTAAATCCCTGTTGCTAACGCACCTTATCACATGTTTTGGGATCTTATCGCTGATCTGGTTGGTTGTTGGAAAATATTGCGAAGTGGTGTTTTCGCGGCTTTTTGCACGGGAACGCCTACTCTGCATCTCATTAGCGTTAGTTGCCGGTGTCATCCGTGGCGATGTTTTTTGCGGCTGCTATCGCAGGAAAACTGGTGATATCGGCTGTTAGCACCAGCTTGTGAATGGTGCGATAAATTTATCACCACTTTGGCTGCGATAAAGTGCCGCTAACTCGGTGATAAGTCCTTGAGAATATGCCCCTTAGATTTATGACAGCCAGGTCTCATTTTTTGTTTTTCTTCTGAACAAAGAGCTGAGGAAATCTTAGAGATGAAGAAGGGTCTCTTGAATTCAGTGGCGGCTGCCAAAAACAAAGGGTGGTGGGAGGGTGAAGGGAATACTGGGAGTGGGAGAGCGCGGGGTGTGTAAGTACTATATATATTAAAAAAATAACTTGCCTGAAGCCGCCGGACGCCTCTTGCGTTGTGCCTCCTGTCCTCTTCCTGGCCCCAGCAGCCCCTGGGACAGACTCCCATCCAATCCCAGTGCAGGGATTGGCCTGAGTGGGCTGAAAAGACGCTCCGCTCAGGACAGGATGTCTGTGGAGTTTCTCCAGCCCGGCTGTTCAATGTAGACACTGAACTGGGGTGGTGGAGTGAGCTAAAGAATGATGATGGATTAAACCCAGATCAGTTGACTGGGGGTGAGTGTTTGATTGGCTCAAACGTTCCGTCCATCATCCCCTTTTGTATCGCTTTGTTCGCCCTAAGTTGGCGGGGGTATGCCCAGACGTGGGTCCCTTGCTCACTTTGCCACTGGATTCAAGCAAGCCTGGCTGATGACGGCTGGAATGCCAGAAACCGGTCCTAGGATGCTTGTTTCCGGTCCAGGGAAGACATGGCTTGGCAGTTCGGGCTGGACTGTTCCCATGAGGCACAGGGTCAGACTGATTTGCATATGGCCATGTCTGAACTGGGGTGGTGGAGTGAGCTAAAGAATGATGATGGATTAAACCCAGATCAGTTGACTGGGGGTGAGTGTTTGATTGGCTCAAACGTTCCGTCCATCATCCCCTTTTGTATCGCTTTGTTCGCCCTAAGTTGGCGGGGGTATGCCCAGACGTGGGTCCCTTGCTCACTTTGCCACTGGATTCAAGCAAGCCTGGTTGATGACGGCTGGAATGCCAGAAACCGGTCCTAGGATGCTTGTTTCCGGTCCAGGGAAGACATGGCTTGGCAGTTCGGGCTGGACTGTTCCCATGAGGCACAGGGTCAGACTGATTTGCATATGGCCATGTCTGAACTGGGGTGGTGGAGTGAGCTAAAAAATGATGATGGATTAAACCCAGATCAGTTGACTGGGGGTGAGTGTTTGATTGGCTCAAACGTTCCGTCCATCATCCCCTTTTGTATCGCTGGGTTCAATGTAGACAGGCTGGAGAAACCTAAGTGCGCATGTGTATTTGGCCGGCTTGAGATGGCCAGCCAAACACATATGCGCACTTAGGGAGTGCACATAGCACTCCTCCTCCCAGGCCCCGCCCCACCTCTCCCTGCATAAGCTGACTCAGAGCCAGCAAATGAAAAATAAAATGATGCTAGAACATTGTTTTATTTTTCATTTGCTGGCTCTGAGCCAGGCAGTGGGGCAACGCTCCTTCGCCATTGCGGAGGAGCCGCCGATTCTTGAATTGCTGGTTTGTGTAGAAGAATTTCCTCAAAGACATTTTGGGGCATATTTACAAGCCCCTATCGCCACCACAACATCACTTTCAGTGACGTTGTGGTGGCAATAGGGGCCTCTCCTTAATTACAAGGAAGCGTTAAGCCACTTAACGTGGCTTAACGCCGCCTTGTAATTAAGGCACCCTTTCATGCTGTGTTTAGCGTGAAAGGGGCGTGCAATGGGTGTTGTGGTGGGCGTTCCCCTGCAACACCCATTAATTTTGATGCTACTCCCTATTTACAAGGGTGACGTAAATAGGAGGCAGTCTTACCCTGGCGAAACGAGGAGAAATACTTTATTTTTCCTTGTTTTTGCTGTTTCCATGTGTGCTGCCTTGTGCAGCACACATAGAAACAGCAGATTGCCTATGATTGTTTATGTGCAGGAAGGTCCCCCAATGCAGACACCCTTGCACTATGGTGCAAGGGTGTCTGCGTTGGCGCTAGGCAGCTGAACTCAGCACCAACGCTAGGGAAAACACAGGGGTGCACCGCATTCTTCTGAATACGGCACATCCCTGCGTTTTCAGAATGGAGAAGCGTGGCGTTAGCAATGTTTGCTTAACACCACGCTTCTAAATTCTGCTGTAAATATGCCCCTCTGTTTGAAATTTTTTAATGGAGCTGGATGATGAATCTGAAAATAAATTGCACGAGGCTCTATAGAATAACCTTGGACTGCATTCAACACCCTAAGGAATGTTGTTATGGTACACCATTTGTTGAGGAGGAATCTTAACTGCACCCCCACAATATGAAGGCCAGAAGGATGACTTACCTGTTAGGTTTGCACCTCTTTGAGCTCTTGGCTTGTGGCTGTGGAAACTTTTGGGGTAGAGCTATGGTTTGAACTCCTGGTAATTGTAGTTGTTGGAGTCTCTGAAAGCTTGATTTGTACAGGAACGGCCGGCAAAGCGGCTCCTGCCTCTGCCAGCCCTGGCAAAAACCCATTGAGTAAAGACCTTTTTAAAGACTGTTGGGCTTTATCCAGAGAAGCAAAGGTAGTGACATATTTGCTTAATTCCATACATCTATAGTTGCCAAATTTGCAAATTTTGGATCTAATCTTAAGAGAAGTCCTTTCCTTCTCTCACGAGTAATAGCCAAGTTGCCATTCCCAAATAAGCAGAAAACCCTTTGCGACAACATGGATAATCCCTCTGCATCAATTAACAGATTTTCCAATCTGGCTGACTCCGCTAGATCTAAAATGCGGGAGAGAGTGACTACAATGTTCAACATTTTGTCCTGCTAGGTTGACCATGCTTTGTCTACACTCTGCTTTGGATCTTTGCCAAATTTGGAGAAGAAAGTCAACTTTTGGGTCAATAGAGGGGGTCCAAGTGATATTGGAAGGTAACGACGGCCTGGTACATGCGGATTCTAATTTGGCTCTTGTCCGTTTATCTAATGGTAAGCGCAACTTACTGGAAATATATTCCTCAACATGGTCAGAAGGAAGTCATTCCGAAGAATGAGGCCGGATGGATTCGCTTAGGTTCAAACATGGGGTGACCTTCTGAATCTAAAATTGCTTTTGAGTTAAAAGGATCACCTTGAGAAGTAACAACTTTTCTTTTTTTAGGTCCCGCAGACCTATAGTAAACACAAATATGGAGGGTAATTTCTTCTGTCGCTTGCCATTAGTTGATTCTGGCATTGTTCGTGTTATCTGGCTTAAGGTTGGCTTTTGTTCCGATACGTCACTTCCGTTTTGCCTCCGTTTTGCAGGAAGCAGCACCGAGCAACTACAGTTTAGTTCCGCTGCTGGCTGTTATCTATTCATTTAGGGACTACTTGTTTTCAATGCTGCTCCCGAAGTTTGCACACTGCCGCCGATATCAGGTATCAGAGGCTCGACATGAGCACAAGTTTAGTTATAGATGGACACATTCATTTTTGTTAGGCACGGGGAGATTACCTTATTTTTCCAGAATCACCGGATGTTAAACGTCCCTGCCGAAACGAACCCGGTTCCCCAACTGTTCCCCAGCTTCGAGGACGCCCGCTGTAGCCATAAGGCTACATCCTCTCTCCCTCTCGTCCTATAACGAGCACATATGGGCAACCAACCACAAGCCATGTGCATTTAAAAGCACACAGCCATTTTCATGCACACAGAAGTGTATTAAAAAAGGCACAGCAACAGCAGCTCCCGAGTGGGAACAACGGGTACCCTGCTTTCTAATTGGAGCAGTGAGTGATTCATTGATTCCCATTTCCACAATAACCACTTTTGGCTTTTCGTTGGCAGCAATGGTAGCACATGATACCACAGTGCTGCCTTCTTCCAGAGACACACTGGTTTGAGTTTGTGTACACACGTATGATGTGCGAGTGCAAGCCTACATCTGCTGTAGCAACAAGGGGGTAGGTTTCCTTATCACATAATATGGTGCGTTTCAGCACGCGAATAAAGTGCTGTCTCATTAAGTGGACCCACATGTGCTATTATTTTCTTTTTTACAAGTTTTATATAGCGCAAACTGGACCAAAAGATATCAGGTATCAGAGGCTTGACATGAGCACAAGTTTCGTTATAGATGGACACATTCATTTTTGTTAGGCACGGGGAGATTACGTTATTTTTCCAGAATCACCGGATGTTAAACGTCCCTGCCGAGACGAACCCGGTTCCCCAGCTGTTCCCCAGCTTCGAGGTCACCCGCTGTAGCCGTAAGGCTACATCCTCTCTCCCTCTCGTCCTATAACGAGCACATACGGGCAACCAACCACAACCCATGTGCATTTAAAAGCACACAGCCATTTTCATGCACACAGAAGTGTATAAAAGAAGGCACAGCCACAGCAGCCCCCTCCTGTTTTCACTGCGGGAGATGATACCGAGTGGGAACAACGTGTACCCTGCTTTCCAATTGGAGCAGCGAGCGATTCATTGATTCCCATTTCCACAATAACCACTTTTGGCTTTTCGTTGGCAGCAATGATAGCACATGATACCACAGTGCTGCCTTCCTCCACTGTGCTCCTGGGGGAAGTGGTGGCTGTCTCCACCACATTGTCACCGCAGCATATTAATTTATCATATTATTGCATGTAATAGCTATTGGCATTGTAAGTGACAATGCCTTTTAATTATGTTTTTGTTTTTAAAACATAATTAAAAGGCATAATCATTTACAATGCCAATTGCTTAAACTCTTGCAAATGCGAGACCTATTGCATTGGAAATGCTTGTTTAATTTATGACCGAACCAAAATTCTGAATCTACTAAATGCTCATTATCATCATCAGAGTAGAGATAGAAAGTATCCTCATCAGTATCCTAAATATCTGAAATTATTAACTTTGTATTCTTGTTTGTATTAGACAGTAACCTCTCCTGAATTGGAGGCCTTGGAGAAACAGTGTCCTCAATCACCTGTGAGGAAACCTCACCGGCCAACAGCGCGTTCTTTGATTTTTTAATGGGCACCGCTCCCCCCTCTGAACTTGAAGAGTCTTCTGTAACATTTGATGCCTTAACTTTTGCAGCCTTGCGCTTTCTGCCTTCCCCCCCAGATTGGGCCTAATGTTTTTACATAATATTGATGACTGTATTCTCAATATTTTTTGTAATTTTTTTAATAGAAGAGGATACAGCTTGGTCCACAGAAGATTGGATAAACGCATTTAAATAACGGCAAAACTCCTCCCCATCATCATCATTTTGATAAAATACAAACTTGTTGCCTAATTCCACGACAGAGAGCTGGCTATGTAAGAAGCTTCTGTGGATAACCCCCGCACTGCGCCCATTCGGGACCATCCTTCCCCCCACTCCGTCACCTTTATCCCCTAATAAAGTAGCCAACATGCATTGTAGTTGTAGTGGTCGTTGTTGGCCGCAGTTTATTAGGATTACGTACATACTCATCATTCGGTCATCATTAGTATGACCCCTGGTCATATCGGTCATTTGCGAACTTCCATACCTTGGTCATAAATCATACATATCCTTAGCATATTATGCGTATCATATTGCGGTACATTCTGTACACTTCCCCAGTTCGTAAATGGCACCACAACCAGTTCTTTTGTTAGTTCTTGGTAGTCCTTCTTTTCTTGTCTCTTCTGGGACCACCGTTTGGTTGGTCACCCACGCCCTCAGCATGTAGGGAGGGGTAGCTTCTCCCCGGAGTTAGGCCCCAACTCGCTTCCGTTTTGTGCCCTGCCGTCCGGCCGGGTCTGGGCTGCGAGCACCGTCTCCGTTTGCTACTCCCCTCCTTGGCCCGGCCAACTCACCCTGCCGTGCGGCATCCCAAAGTGAGTGGCCCTCCTTCTACACACCGCCCTGTCGGTGTGTCTCCTTAGCCAACCATTGTACCATTATTTTTCCGCCAACGTTCGTGTTGCTGTCCAGCACTGTGACACTGCTGTTTTTCGAAGGTGCGGGTGGGTGGTTCCGAAAAAACCAGTGCGCCCCTCCCCCGCTCCACGAAGTTAGGAGCTACCTGGGGGAGCGGTGGCTTATTTCCCCCCCCACACCTTTCCCGCAATGCGGGTGCTGTCCCCCCATTAGGGGGTTTGTATCTCACCAGGCCCCCCCATCGGACGGGGGCCTGGCGCCACTGTGGCACTCGTGAGCGGGGGCCATGCACACTTGGCGCTGCTTCTGGGCGCTTTTGGGCGCCCAGAACCAGTTCTCCCCCAGGTCTCGGCGTGGGTTATGGCGCCGGCCCCTGAGCCTCCCCCCCCTTCAGGGGAGGTGGCGACCTCTGGGATAACCCCCGCACTGCGCCTATTCGGGACCATCCTTCCCCCCACTCCGCCACCTTTGTCCCCTAATAAAGTAGCCAACATGCATTGTAGTTGTAGTGGTCGTTGTTGGCCGCAGTTTATTAGGATTACGTACATACTCATCATTCTGTCATCATTAGTATGACCCCTGGTCATATCGGTCATTTGCGAACTGCCATACCTTGGTCATAAATCATAGATATCCTTAGCATATTATGCGTATCATATTGCGGTACATTCTGTACACTTCCCCAGTTCGTAAATGGCACCACAACCAGTTCTTTTGTTAGTTCTTGGTAGTCCTTCTTTTCTTGTCTCTTCTGGGACCACCGTTTGGTTGGTCATCCACGCCCTCAGCATGTAGGGAGGGGTAGCTTCTCCCCGGAGTTAGGCCCCAACTCGCTTCCGTTTTGTGCCCTGCCGTCCGGCCGGGTCTGGGCTGCGAGCGCCGTCTCCGTTTGCTACTCCCCTCCTTGGCCCGGCCAACTCACCCTGCCGTGCGGCATCCCAAAGTGAGTGGCCCTCCTTCTACACACCGCCCTGTCGGTGTGTCTCCTTAGCCAACCATTGTACCATTATTTTTCCGCCAACGTTCGTGTTGCTGTCCAGCACTGTGACACTGCTGTTTTTCGAAGGTGCGGGTGGGTGGGTCCGAAAAAACCAGTGCGCCCCTCCCCCGCTCCACGAAGTTAGGAGCTACCTGGGGGAGAGGTGGCTTATTCCCCCCCCACACCTTTCCCGCTATGCGGGTGCTGTCCCCCCATTAGGGGGTTTGTATCTCACCAGGCCCCCCCATCGGACGGGGGCCTGGCGCCACTGTGGCACTCGTGAGCGGGGGCTGTGCACACTTGGCGCTGCTTCTGGGCGCTTTTGGGCGCCCAGAACCAGTTCTCCCCCCAGGTCTCGGCGTGGGTTATGGCGCCGGCCCCTGAGCCTCCCCCCCTTCAGGGGAGGTGGCAGCCTCTGGGATAACCCCCGCACTGCGCCTATTCGGGACCATCCTTCCCCCCACTCCGCCACCTTTGTCCCCTAATAAAGTAGCCAACATGCATTGTAGTTGTAGTGGTCGTTGTTGGCCGCAGTTTATTAGGATTACATACATACTCATCATTCTGTCATCATTAGTATGACCCCTGGTCATATCGGTCATTTGCGAACTGCCATACCTTGGTCATAAATCATACATATCCTTAGCATATTATGCGTATCATATTGCGGTACATTCTGTACACTTCCCCAGTTCGTAAATGGCACCACAACCAGTTCTTTTGTTAGTTCTTGGTAGTCCTTCTTTTCTTGTCTCTTCTGGGACCACCGTTTGGTTGGTCACCCACGCCCTCAGCGTGTAGGGAGGGGTAGCTTCTCCCCGGAGTTAGGCCCCAACTCGCTACCGTTTTGTGCCCTGCCGTCCGGCCGGGTCTGGGCTGCGAGTGCCGTTTCCGTTTGCTACTCCCCTCCTTGGCCCGACCAACTCACCCTGCCGTGCGGCATCCCAAAGTGAGTGGCCCTCCTCCTACACACCGCCCTGTCGGTGTGTCTCCTTAGGCAACCATTGTACCATTATTTTCCGCCACGCCACAGGGAGGCTAACGTCTTCCTGCGGCTCCCCCCCGATTTGTTTGCTTCTTCTTCTTCTTCTTATCTACAGCCTGCCAGAGACATTGCACCCCACAGGTTATCCCAGAAGACTCTCATCCCCTCTTCTGATAGATGGACCCCGTCATGGCCATACAGTTCCGGGCGCCCGGGGTGGATAAGCCCATGCCTGATGGATTCCAAACCGTTGGTCTTGCAGAATTTGTGTTATCCACCGCTTTGTTCGATTCAGCACCCCTCCAATGCATTCTACTGATCACCTCTGACCATATGATGGTCGTGCCGCCGAACCATGAGGCTGCTCCTGTGAGGTCCGCTTGTATGGCTTGACCCAGAGCCTTCCTTCCAACCTGGGCCAGGTCGTTGCCCCCGAGGTGAATGATCAGTATGTCTGGGTGCCATGCTGAATCTGCAAGCAGGTTCTTGAGTGTTTCCGGCAGCTGGCTCCATCTCATCCCCGGCTGCCCCAACCAGCGAATGCATGTGCCTTTGGGTCTGCCTGCCATCCTGTGGCCTGCACGCTGCCACCATGTCTGCATCCTGGACACGAAGGAGTGGTCTACAACCCACACCAGACGGGGGCGTTTCCCTGCTAGAAAAAGGATCAAAATGTCAGGCAGCTGTTGCAGTGGTGGTGGCACCCCAGTCCCCCGCCATCCCCCTTTTGAAGTTGTCCCCCTGCTGTGCGGCATCCCAAGGTGACAGGCTCGGCCACTCACCCTGCCGTGCGGCATCCCAAAGTGAGTGGCCCCCCCACCCTTGCCGGTGGGATCTAAAGTAACTGTGGCCTGATGTAGGTTTTGTATGCTCGGGACCGCCACCTGCCAACTGCCAACTGCCTGAATCCTTGCTTCCGACATGCCGTACTGCGATGCCGAGGTTGCCGTGCCGATCCTGAAAGAGTGGGAGGCAAATGCCTCCGGGGACAGCCCGGCTTTGGTGAGGGCCTGACGCAACACTGCTGTGATTTGGAATTTGCTCAGGTTGCTCCCATCCTGGTGTTTGAAAAATGGCCGTCCCCTGCCGGGCGAGTTCCCATGTATTTAAGCAAGCAGCACACTGCACAATAATTGCTCCCCTTCATGCATTGCAGCCGTATTACCGCCCCTTTTCCTACCTGGTCCGTTTTGGACCTCCTCAGCACTATCTCCACTGATGCTGCCCCTGGTCTGATGTCCGCGGCTTGGAGGCACCGCCATGTGGGCCCATGTTTCCTGGGCGCCACCAGTTCGCTGATGCGGAATGCGCCAAAGAATGCCGTGGAGAAGGCTGCCTGGAACATGTGGAGCTCAAATATGTTCTTCGCGCAAACTGCTAGTGCCTCCATTAGCTGGCCCAATTTATTGAAATCTATGGGACGCCTGCTGTCCGCTCTAACCCCCTCAGGGCGTTTACACCCTTTAAGGGCTGCTTTGAGGTACAGGGAAGCTGTGGGATCTTCCCCTGTGTGTATCTTCGTGAAATGGGCTATGGCCGCCAGGTGGGCCTGCGTCCATGACCTTGATCTCTTGTTGGTGAATGCCCATTGTACGAATAGTTCCACTGCTCTTTGTGTCTTGCCCATATCTGTCAATCAATCAATCAATCAATCACAGAATTTGTAGAGCGCACTACTTACCCGCGAGGGTCTCAAGGCGCTGGGGAGAGGGAAGGGGGGGGGGGGATGCTGCTACTGGTCGAACAGCCAGGTCTTGAGTAGCCTCCTGAAGGTCAGCAGGTCTTGGGTCTTTCGTAGGCTTAGTGGAAGGGTGTTCCAGGTCTTGGCGGCGAGGTGTGAGAAGGATCTGCCGCCGGTGGTTGTTCTTCGAATGCGGGGACGGTGGCGAGGGAGAGGTCGGCGGAGCGGAGCTGGCGGTTGGGGACGTAGAAGAAGAGCCGTCTGTTGAGGTAGGCTGGGCCAGTTTTGTGGAGTGCCTTGTGTGCGTGGGTGAGGAGTTTGAAGGTGATCCTCCTGTCGACGGGGAGCCAGTGCAGGTTCCTCAAGTGGGGGTGATGTGGCTGTGGCGTGGTACGTCGAGGATCAGTCGTGCAGAGGCGTTTGTATGCGTTGCAGTCGCTTGATGAGCTTGGCCGGGGCTCCCGCGTAGAGGGCGTTCCCATAGTCCAGTCTGCTACTGACGAGGGCCTGGGTGACTGTTCTTCTTGTGTCTGTCGGGATCCACCTGTAGATCTTGCGAAGCATGCGGAGGGTGTTGAAGCAGGAGGAGGAGACTGCGTTGACTTGCTTGGTCATGGAGAGCGTTGAGTCGAGGATGACTCCCAGGTGGCGTGCGTGGTCGGTGGGTGTCGGGGCTGCTCCCAGCGTCGTTGGCCACCAGGAGTCGTCCCAGGCTGAGGTGTTGGAGCCGAGGATGAGGACCTCCGTTTTGTCCATGTTCAGCTTTAGTCGGCTGATCTTCATCCAATCGGCGACGGCCTTCATTCCTTCATGGAGTTTGGCTTTGGCGGCGAGGGGGTCCTTGGTGAGGGAGAGGATCAGTTGAGTGTCGTCGGCGTAGGAGATAATGTTGAGGTCGTGTTGTCTGGCGATGCGTGCGAGCAGGGCCATGTAGATGTTGAACAGTGTTGGGCTGAGGGACGATCCCTGGGGTACGCCGCAGATGATCTCGGAGGCTTCGGATTGGAAGGGTGGGAGGCGGAGTCCGTATGCCCCCTATCTGCATCACTGTTGCTGCGTACTTCTTGTATCGTTTGGCTGCCTCTGGGGTAAGAGCCTGATTTACCAGTGCAGATAAGTCTACCCCCCCAGGTCCCACAGGTGTTCTGGAAAAGTGGTCATCACCTCGTCCGCCCCAGGTACCATTTTCCTGAATCTGCTCATCTGTGATCTGGACAGGCCGTACGCTACTGCGTTGTCCACCCCCGGTACATGCGGGCCTTCAGATCCAAGTTCCCCTCCAGCTGCAATTTAACCAACTGTCGCATTAATCTTAAAGTGTCAGGGCACCTTGCTGAACCTTTATTAATGGCTTGTTCCACCCCCTTATTGTCTGACCACAGTGTCAACTTCATGTCCTTTAAGTTCTGTTTCCATACTGTCAATGCTACTACAATAGGGAACAGCTCCAGGAATGTTATGTTATTGGTGATGCCCTGCCGGTGCCACTTATCCGGCCACTGGCCTGCGCACCATTTCTTACCCAGAATTGCCCCAAAGCCCGTGCTCCCGGAAGCGTCTAGGTCAATTGCATCGTCCACTGTCGCATAGCCCACTGAACAAACTTCTGGACTTAGACCGTCGTTTACTGACGACCCCTCAGGGAAGGAGAGATGGTGGATTAATCGGAATTGCCCCGGTTCCTTTTTAGGGACAACTCCAAGGGGAGAGATAACTAGACCTTTATGCAAATGAGCGGGGAGGGGGCCCTCTATCCTGCCCAAGGACTTTTCTTTATCAAGTTTCTTGTTCACCACCCCAGGGTGTTCCAGCGCAGATTTCAGGTTGTTTGCCCCGTCTAATGGCAGTGGACCTATAAATGGTATCCTCCAGAAACCTTCCTCAAAACCTTTTACCAATATTGCTGCATCTGTGTTGTTAGGGTATTTGTTTGCCAGCCTTCGAAGTTGCTGAGTGATGATTGGGGATGTGGCTAGCTGGCAGTTGTTTAACCCTTGAGGCTCCCCTGCCACGTCCGTGTTTGCACTATTGTTTCCTTTTCTTATCCTTCTTGTCCCCCTTGTGCTCTTTCTTGCGCCGACAACCAACCGCTGGGTGTCCACCCCCACAAATGGAACATGCGTGTTGGAATTTGCATGATACACCCCACGTGCATTCCCCAGCGTCATATTTCCAGCAGACTGCTGTTGCCCCACTGGGGGCAGTTGGTTTCCCTGTGCTATGCTTAGGCCTAATAAACGCCTTGCCCTTCCCTTTGTAGGAGGACCACCAAAAGGACTGATCGCTCCTGCCTGCCCAAGACTTCACTTCCTTGGCTACCAACATTTTGTGTATGAACCCAGAGATGTCCTCCTCGTTCCATTCCATCTCTGGGTGCCTTTGCATTTTTAACCTGAAACCCTTGTCGTATTCCATCCATGCATCCCCGGGAAACTGCCTTTGCGCCCAATGGATATTCGCCTCATATAACCAAAGGTCTGCTGCGCAGCGCGGGAATTTTTCCACTATTATGCATGCCATTATCCTAAAAGCGTCCAGCCAGTTATCAAAATTTCTCTCCTTTCTCTCCCTGCGCCTCTCCCTTCTATCTTCATCCTTCTTATCGCAGGTTGTGAGATCCAACCCATCTAATTGGATTTCTAGTAGGGAAAAAATGTCCACAAATTCCTTCCTCCATATTCTTTCCTTGACCGCTAAAGGGATGAGGCTTGCTAGGCTTGTGGCTCTCGTGGTCATGGAGGCTGGACCTGGCGATGGTCTAGTGTATGCCTCTGTGGCTGTCGCTTCTCGCGCCGGATCGTTTGCTGAGTCAGTGTAACCCCAAACTGCCAGTGGGGACCCCAGCTCCCCCCGTGCGCCCTGCGCTACCTGCCCCTGCAGCCTTTAATGCCGCGTGCAGCCCGGGTCCCGAGACCTCCTCTGCACCTTGCGCCCCCCCTGTCCTCAGCCCCCTGTGAACCCATCCCCTTGAGCAATAGGGGTGCCATGGATTTTAAACATTCTTGCACAATTGCAGTAATATGCTCACCACTTGTAGCTCTGCTGTGGGTCTCGCCGTGGTCACCTGCCGTCGCCGGGATGGCTTCAGGCGGCCGGTCTCTCTTCTGTGGCTTCTTTTGAGGGGCTGTCTTCTGGGGCTGTTTGGGCGCAGCCTTCCTACCAAAGACTTCCCCTGGCTCCTATTTAATCCGGTCGACAAAACTGTGGCTGGCCCCTTTAAATCGTCCTCTTTGGAGTCGCTGGGTGGGGCTTGGTGGCTGCCGCTGAAAACTGCCTTGTCTGGAAGCAGCAGCTGACCACCGGGAGTGCTGGCGCT
Organism: Calotriton arnoldi; assembly: GCA_963921515.1. NCBI lineage: Eukaryota > Metazoa > Chordata > Amphibia > Caudata > Salamandridae > Calotriton > Calotriton arnoldi. The sequence continues at coordinate 205,318 of CAWUFW010017856.1, forward strand.
GGTGCGAGTGTGCGCCGGCCGGGATTTGCACGCTGCCTCAGTGCCGGGCGGGAAAGAACGATCCTCCTCCCTCCCGCTGCCCAGCACTCCACGGGATCGATGCTTAAACAAAAAATCACAAGCCGGGCAGTTCCCGGGCCTTGCCGATGCCTTGCCGATGCTCCCGGAGTTCCTGCCGAGCCTGGGCGTGCCTGGATCGCCGACATGCCAAAATACTGCAAATTAGAGCAGCTACTACTCTGTTGAATTCCCGCCGAGCCTGCGCGCACCTTGAATTGCCCCCGGAACGGCTGGGTGTGTCTCAGCACAGGGGCCGCTGCCGCCGGGCCAGTCCCCCAACCGCCGACTCGGTGAGGAGCAGGGAGGGAGAGTCCAGTTGAAAGCAGCTCCGGCCGCGGCACGTTATCTCAGGAGCGGGCATGGATGCGGACCCCTCGCACCGCCGATCACGGCTCCGGCCGCGGACGTGATTAAACACCGGAGCAGATTAAAACCGGAGCAGGCGCTCCCAGGACCCGTCCACACGGAGCACAGGGCCGGCGGCGAGGATGGGAGGGCAAAAGCCACCGGTGCAGTCAATCGCGGCTCAAAACAGCAGGCGCACCTTCGGGAACCTTGCTCGTCCCCGGGTCCAGTCGTGCTTCAGTCAGCTGACCCGATGCCTCCTCCAGCAGCGCTTCGCCTCATGGTAGGTTTGGAAAAGAAAGTTGGTCCGAAAAAACCAGTGCGCCGCTCCCCCGCTCCACGAAGTTAGGAGCTACCTGGGGGAGCGGTGGCTTATATCCCCCCCCACACCTTTCCCGCCATGCGGGTGCTGTCCCCCCATTGGGGGGTTTGTATCTCGCCAGGCCCCCCATTGGACGGGAGCCTGGCGCCACTGTGGCGCTCGTGTATGGGCGCCGTGCAACACTTGGCGCTGCTTCTGGACGCTTTTGGGCGCCCAGAACCAGTTCTCCCCCCAGGGCTCAGCGTGGGTTATGGTGCCGGCCCCTGAGCCCCCCCCCTCTTCAGGGGGGGCGGCGGCCTCTGCGAAAATACTTGCATAATCTGGGCATTGAAGGGTTAATAATATTGGTAAAGGCATCTCCCATTCAGGGGGAGAGGCATCCCCTGTGTGGAAAAATAGGAGGGAAGTGAGTGGGTGAAATGAGGGAAACGGAGGAGATTCCGAGGCAAGACTCTCCACAGGCGTCACCTGATGCTCTGACGTGGGTGAAATGCCGACTTGGGCAGAGCGAGAATGGAAAGGAGGCTGCTGGGGTGAAGACGGAGATGAAAAGAGCTCTGGAACGGAGCTTCTTTACCGCCTGAACAAATGTGGAAACTCCCAGCAATCCGCTCGACCGTTGCCACCCGTCGTTGAGGGGACGAGCGAGTGCAATGGTCAAACACGTCAGGGACACTCCTTGCAGGAGCGCGCATCACTGTCTCCAGAAATGGAAGCACAATAAGCAAATAAGGCTAAATAGTAACAAACGGCCAATAAAAAATATCATTAAAAAGCTAAATATCTGATGACTATGCATAATTGTAAAGAGATGAGAACTAATACTTATCTTGACTGTGAGCAGCAAGAAAAGAGGACTGTTCGAAGTCTAGATATTATAGGTGTTCTATTATAGACCTGATTGGCTAATGTCAGAACTACTGTTTTGCTGCCATTGGCTTATGGTAGCTAAGCCTGATGGGACTTGTGGTTGCTTTAATGTTTTGACTAAGCCTGGGCGTCGTTTGCGTAGTAGCACTTCACGTAGCTACGTGAAGTACATTTTGAACTACACGTAGCTGCGTGCTTGACTGCACTGTACAATAATTGCCAAAGGCATCTTGCACAGTGCAAGTTAAGATAAAATAAATATCTCTGTCTTTATATGCTGTTTTGAAAACCTTTATTGTTTAAAGGCACACATACAGGAAAAATACAGTTTTTACAATATGATCATGAGTTACAGAACAAAGTCCATAATAAAATTTTTCCTAGATATAGATTATGTTGTCATAAAAACCTATATAAGTGCCAATCCTTATGCCCCGGTGGCAGGGGTCATGCACAACAGAAAAAAACAAGAAATTCAAGTAACCCATTCTTTCCATTTAGGTACTTGCCATGTGGTCAAAGCCTGATCATCCCCCAAAAGTTCTCTGTCTGCAGCCACATAAGTGTTCATTTTCGCTTAGGCAAAGGTTTCTGCATGTTTTTGAATCAAAAGTCTTATGCAGATATAACATAAGGTTCCTTGCTTCCCAAAGGGATTCTTTCCCACAGTTAATAAGTCTCCAGGCGGCTGGATAGCGGGAAGTAGGCAAGGTCCAGCCATACAGGATAGTCTCAAATGTCAAAGTGGTAATGTTCGCTATATGAAGCAAGAAAGGCTGAAGCAATGTCCAGAAATCCTGTGCATACTGGCAACCCCAAAGCAGATGATACACCGTCTCTTCGTTGGCACAGGTTGGTCTTGGGCACTGTGCGGAGGGAGCGATGCCTCTACGATGTTGAAATGTCTTTACCGGGAGGCAGCCATGGGCGCTCATCCAGGCGATGTCCTTTTGGCTGTGAGTGTGACCAAGATCTCTGTGTCCCACCATACGCCAAACTGCACGTGACTGCTTTTCTGAAAGAGACCCTATAATGACTGGTTTTTCTCTACAAGATAAAGCATTTTTCAAGCGTTTAGAGTCTTTACAAATGTCTCTGGTAAGATCAGTTAAGTCAATACCCTTCCCTGTGTTTGGAAGAAAATCCGCGTTTGGTGTTTAACCCAGCGCCACCATTGATAGAGTGTAGGGAAGGTACTTTTGAGAGCCGCCCATTTACAGTAACACTTGGTGTATTTAACACAAATCTCTTCGTTTTCCAATAATGCACAATTAAGTTTCCACTTGCCTGGACTCCTTTGAGGTCTGGCAGGAACGGAGAGTGACGTGGACACCAAGTGATGATCTGAAAAGGAAACAGGTGTGATGGCGCCATGTTGTGCACACAGCAGCTTGGATGCAAATATATAATCAATACGCGATTTGACTCCTCCATGGTCTGCTTCCCATGTAAAACCTGTCCCTGGTGGACAAAATTTCCTGTGGGTATCATAAAGGCCTAGGTCATAGATGAGTGCTTTTAAAAGTTTTGCGGTTACATCCATAGTGTACTCAGTGTGCACCCCTTGCCTGTCTTTACCATGTGTGATGCAATTAAAGTCGCCAACTAACAGTAATGGCGTGGAACCTGTTAAAAAAGGCTTGATTAGTGAAAACAAATTCTTACGTTCTGTTTTTTTGGCTGGAGCATAAACCACACATATCTTTAAAGGGATTCCGTCCATATGTACAGACAGAAGAACTGCTCTCCCTGGAGATATTATTTTCTCGTCTAGTATCTGCCAATGCTTATTCTGAAAAAGAATAACAACGCTGCCATTCTTATTGGCCCCTCCCGACCATGCAGAGGGTCCTTTTTGCCATAAGGATTGGTAAGAAAAATAATTGGGTTTAAAACCTAAGTGACATTCTTGTAAGCAGATGATATCCGCTTGTACATTTTTACAATAATGAAGGATCATATGTTGCCGTAATTCTCCACTCATGCCTCTAACGTTACAAGTGGCAATTGTTACTGCCATGAGTATAATAAGTAAAACAACAGCCATGTTACAAATCTTGTGATTCAGGTACCACAACAGAATTAACACATGCAAACTGTGAAGCTGTGTCTTGGTCTTGACCTTCAAATGAAGCCTGTGAAAGCAAAGCCTCGAGATTAGGTGAAGCCTCCAAATCAATAATCTGACTATCGTGCACTTCTATAACTTGAGCAACATTCCCGATACCCTCCTCGGAGTCCGAGAGGTTAAGTAGGGGGTCAAACCTCCCCCCTTCTTGGTGGGCGGTCCAAGGAGGATGCGCGCCGTCTTGTATTCACTTTTGAAACTGGGCCCACCGCTTGTTTAAAAACTTTACGTTTTTTGAATTATAAGTGGTCCACCCACTATGCTCCATGTCAGCATCTGCACTAGAGACCACTACAGCTGAGGCTAAAGAGGCAGCTGTGTCTTCCGCTACTTTGCGCAGATCCCTGACTGCGCCAGCCACATCGGATTCATGACCTGTAGGGGGAATAAAGGAGTTAGATAAATTCATAGGATCACTAGAGGAGGGCTCAGCAGATAGGCTGAGGTTTGGGACATTAGCAGAAGGAGTAGATGAGGCACTTTGCTTTGCCCCCTCACGGCGTGCACGTTTTTCCAGGATAGCTTGCTTCATTTGCTCTGCCTCAAGTCTATCTCTGTCTGCTTGTTCTAATTCTTGCTGGATTTGCTCAGGGTCAGGCTCTTCAGGTTGGGAAGAAGGGGCAACCGCAGTCTCAGATTCCCCCTCTTCCTCCTCCACCTCCTCCCCCTCAGACACTCTACACTTGCGGATCTCCATGCCTTCAAATATACCCAAAATGTCTGAATCAGTGACTTCCGCCTGCGCTGATGTAGATGGCTCAGCAGATGCAGGAGCAGAGGCAGCGGGAGGGGTGGTATGGGAAGGGTGGCTATGCGAACCAGCAGCTGACGCATATGAGAACTTACTTTTGGGACATGCTTTAAAGAGATGATCTTCGCTTCCACACAGATTACATTTTTTGGGGGCACGACACTCATGTGCCTTGTGATCCATACCCCCACAATTCCTACAAACCAAGCCTGAGCACTGTTCTTTTGCATGCCCAAATTGCTGACACAATCTGCAAAATAAGGGTTGGCCAGAATAAACTAGGAAGCCCTTGTTAGCGCCAAGTGCAAAAGTCTGTGGAGGGTGAGCCAAGCCTCGCACTCCACTAGAGTCTTCTTTAAAAGTCACAACATATTTTCGCTTGCCATTCCAAATGCCACAGATATTCTTAATTTTCTGACCCTCTCTGATAGTAGCACAATATCGCTGCAAAAATACTTCAATGAGGCGAGGATCAGTGTAGGGATTGTACATGTGCACTACTAACGTAACTTCCTTGGGTGCAAACATAGGCGTAAATGTGAGCCCCTGCAAAATCCCACAATCACGACGTGCCTGTGCATTATGCAAGAAACTTTGGCAAATGGAATCACTGGCAAATGTAATGTCAAAAATACCTCTATTCGAAAAGTCTTGCACACATTCTATAGCACGCTCTGCAATATCACATTCTCTCTTGATGACATCCTCAACAATAAAGAGCACATTTTTTTCCTTCCTATGCGCTTCTGCAACCTCAACTCGAACTGAGTTAGGTATAAAATCAAATGCCCTAGAGGCCTCCGACATCCTGGAAGAGGTTGTCATGGCTCCTAGTTAAAGGTACATCTGCGTGAGTCAAAAAGAAATGAGAGCCAAGTCTCGGCGTTTTGTTCTAATGAAGAGGCAGCTGCCACTTCAAGTCTGTTAATGTAATGCAGTCACAAGAAAAACGAAAAAGGCCTCCGCCTTACCTCCGTGGGCAGGAAAAAGTGTTCACACACTAAGGCAGCTGCCAGGTGTCACAATGCAAGTCAGACACGCTCGCAAAAGGCAGCCGCCCGTGTGCACCTTGTCCTATAGCCCCCACCTGCGCTGGAGCAGGCACTAACAAGGGGACTGGCCCCCCTGCCTCCGATGCGATGTATTCTCTGCCAGCAGCACAGAAAGCAGCCTCACACGAACAGGAATGTGTATCCTCGAAGTCTGCTCCCGGACGGAAGACCCCTCAGCAGCAATCCACGGGTCTGCTCTCCAGCAGGATGGATCCTCAGCTGCAACAATGTATGCACGAAGCCTGCTCTCAGACAGAGAAAGATGCCAGCTGGCTCCATGCAATCCGAGCAGAGCAGCAGGGAAAGCCTTGTTGGGACCCCACCAGCTTCAGAGCATTAGCCAGGCCCTGCCCCTCTGCCTTAGGGAATCCTGGTGGCCCCCAGGTAGAACACTCTGACCTGTCTACCACACCCAGAGATGTCAGCCTTGCCCTGGACAACAGAGAAGGAAGGCCCAACCCCTTAGGCTACGCATTACAGAAGAGGCTCTGTCTCCAAGCCTCCTTCACCCTTAGTGACGCAGCCTGACCCGGTCAAACCAGAGTGACACAGGCCCAGCCCTTCAGGAATCAGGAGTCACCTCTAGCACTTTAGCAATAATGAAGCTGTACTTGGTCTTTATATGCTAAAAATGCATATAGTCATTTCACAGAAATGAAAACAATAAATAAACAAGCAGTGAGAGAGGTGATGATTTTGGGATCCTTCCTAACCTAGGGAGAGAACCCAGCAGATGCCTTGAAAACAAAAAGCACATCTTTTGAACAATTCGGTGGTGGTCCCATCCTCTTAGGACCACCCCAAGCACAGTTATTTGCAAAATACAATCCCAACCAAAGGCCCTGCAAAGCATTATGGGATGAGATTAACAGTGGGCAGTGAATATTATAGTATCCAATATCAAAATAATTCTACAAAGAGCTGCAGTTCCACTAGTCGTTACTAGATGTCCCTCACGAGTCAAATGCAAAAGCTTCATGAAAGGGTTTCAATGCTTTTGCATTTGACTCGTGAGGGACATCTAGTAATGACTAGTGGAACTGCAGCTTGATGTATTAATAATTTCAATGCTTTTGCATTTGACTCATGTGGTGAGGGACATCTAGTAACGACTAGTTGAACTGCAGCTCTTTGTAGAATTATTTTGATATTGGACACTATAATATTCACTGCCCACTGCTAATCTCGTCCCATAATGCTTTGCAGGGCCTTTGGTTGGGATTGTATTTTTGCCCATAACTGTGCTTGGGGTGGTCCTAGGAGGAAGGGACCACCACTGAATCGTTCACATGATATGCTTTTTGTGTTCAAGGCATCTGCTTGGTCCTCCCCCTAGGTTAGGGGGGACCCCAAAATCATCACCTCTCTCATTGCTTGATATTTGTTGTCAAAATTCACTTTTGTGAATTGGTTATATGCTTTGTAGCATAGAAAATTGGTTATATGTTTTGTAGCATAGAAAATTGCTTTATCAAAGTATTTGTAGGAGTTTATTATTATACTGCTGCTACTTAAGTATTATGCCCAGGGTTAGTTTTGACTGCTGCTGTTTAAGTTAAAGCAAAAATAGAAAGCATAATAGGAGTCTCTGGTCTTGCCATGAAATTAAAGGAGACCAATCGCTGGTCTTCCATTGACGCAATGACGCAATATTCCCATTCAAGCCCCCACATCTGTAGTTAAAAAATGAATTATTGATAAACTGGAAGAATCCTCTTTCACCTCATCAGGGGCAAAATATGTTTCTGTTTGTCCATTTTACAAGAGTTTAAAAAGCAGATCAAAGACAGAGGGCCCGGTTTGGCCTCGACAGGAAGCAGGCGGTACAGACATACCCTCCCTTGGCCCGATCTTTTTCTGGGCACAGCCCAGGCACCTCCCGGGCAGCAGGAGTGATGTTGGCGCTATATTGGCTGTTAGACAGGCCTCCTCTACCCCTTCTACCCACATTTTTTTTTTCCAGAGTTTTATATAGCGCAAACTTGTTCCGAATCGGGTATCAGAGCGCTTTACATAGCACCAGTTGCATTACATGAGGTCACATGTCACAGGAGCATGGGAGGTGTACCTTTCAGTGGCGTAGGAAGGGGGGTGCGGTGGGTGCGGGACGCCCCGGGTGTCATCTCTGAGGGGGGTGGCAAAATGTCACTGAGAGGGGTGACCCAGTGCTGCCAAGTACCACGCAGGCATTAGACTAACGCATTTCAGTGTGGTGCTCCGCATCACCACACTGAAATGCATTTGTCACGCATAACGCATAGTCACAGAAAGTGCGCTGCAAACAGTGTGTGTGGCAGTTGGCAGCTCGCACCAGTGGCCTGCGCTCTGCTCCTACAGTCTTGGGGGGGGTGTCAGCAGCTGAGCTAAGCAGGATTACAGAGAGTGGCAGTGTTGCTACAATGTATCTTTTGAACCCAGGCTCCGAGTCACTAGGCAGCCTGGCGTCACAGCCCAGCCGGGTATCTTCCAATTGTAGTTACCGAACCATCCCTCCGGGGCCGGCCTGCCCCGTCAGGTTCAGTAAGACAACTTTCTGCCAGAGGGCCATGGGCTGTGATGTCACGTCATGCGGCCAGAACGCGGGGACTTGCATTATGAGAAAGGACTGAGAACGACTGGCCGGCACCGGGCAGGTCAGCTTCACTTAGTGGTTTGCGGGCGGCCCTGGCAATCATGGTAGTTCGCCCCTGATCCTTACACCTGCCCAGCCGGGCTGCCCGCGCTGTGGGGCCCCAGAAGAGGCTAAATTAAATATATGGCCGCAGCGACTTTTATGTACGAGCAGCACCCAGGCCGGCCGAGTCGAGGCCAGGGAGAGTGCTATGATCATGCACTCAGCAGAGACCGCATGAAGGGCCGTCACTCACTGTGACCGGTGGTGCTGCAGCGGCCTGGCCACCAGAATTACTGAGCACAGCTGGTGGCGGCCGGCAGGGCCCAGGGCCTCGGCCCTGACCGAGGTGGATAAATTAATTGCTGCTGCCAGCTTTCACTGACAGGTGCCTCCAGCCTTGCAGTCACCAACGCGTCAGTCATGCTGCCTGGTTCAGGAAGAAGAAAAGAGTGAGAACGAACAGTAAGTAGTAAAACCACCTGCTACTTAGTAGTTGTCAGTCACAGTCAGTATAACATAATCAAATTAATTGCATTTAATGGGCGAGCGTGTGCGATATAAGCATTTATTTTATAAGTTCCAGGTCCTCCTAGTGGAGGAACCAACTTATGCCATCAGCCGTTACACCACAGACCATGAAGGGTACTGTACGCCCGACAGCGAGTCAGAATCACTGTAGTTTTCGCCGAGCCGTACCACATATAGCTCACTAAACTCGTGTTGAGCCTGTCGGGGTCACTGAGCCATACGGTGACTGACTCTGTGTCACTAAAGTCAACAGAGCAAGGTGCAGCTCTGATAGCATGTGGGTCATGCTGTGATCTGTGCCGCTTGCTGCGGGACTGGGCAGATAGAGACGTGCCAGCAGGGGCGGACCTCTCAGCGTTAGTGATTTTTATTAGGATTTGAGTCGAGTTAGGTTTTGAAATAATGCGGTTTTGTTAAGAAGACGCTGTACTCCTTTGCGTTATCTTTTTTTAATTCAGTTCCTGCCTGTTTCCCTTGTCTTTATTGCTTGATTTTGCTCGCGTGAAAGTGTCACTCATAGTCATTGAAATGCCACTCATAATTTCACTGAAATTATGAAATGTCACCCACACCATTCTAAAACATTGGCAGCTATGGTGACAAAATGGCAAAAATATGTGTAATTATCTTTTTTTCCCTTATTTTAATAATTTCAATGTGGGCGGGGGGTGACAAGAAATTTTCCGCACTGGGTACCACCTGACCTTATTATTATTATTATTAAACATTTGTAGAGTGCATGGCTACCCTCGGGCATCCCAGCGCTAACAGCTGAGTAGAAAACCGATAAGTTTAACCCCTTCGCTGCTAGGCCTTTTCCCCCCCCTGTGCTAAGACCTTGTTTTGGCTATTTGGGGTAGTTCGCGCTTAGGCCCCTGTAAATTTTTGACCACATAAGGTATCCATGCCAAATTTGCGTCCTTTTTTTCCAACATCATGGGGATTCTGAAGGTACCCAGGGTTTGTGGATTCCCCTGGAGGGACCCAGAAATTAGCCAAAATACAGCTAAATGTTGTTTTGTTTTTGGAAAAATGTGAAAAAAGGGCTACAGATGAAAGCGTCTGGTTTTTTTCCTGCAAATGGTATCAAAAAAGGGGTTGTGGTGCTGAAATCACCATCTTCCCAGCTTTCAGGGACAATCAGACTTTTGTCAGAAAACCAAATTTTTTTTACACAGTTTGGGCATTTTTCTGGGACATAGCCTATTTTTGCTATTTTTTGTGCTTTCAACTTCTTTCCAGTTAATGGTAGAAATGGGTATGAAAGCAATAATGGATCCTGGAAATCTATACATTTTAGAAAAGTAGATAAAATTCTGAATTCAGCAAAGGGTCATTTGTGTAGCTCCTTCAAGGTTTCGTTATAGAAACTAACCGTTGAATATAGGAAAAATAGAAAATTAGTTGAAAAAAACAGCCATTTGTGTCAACGTTTTCACCTATAACTTCATTCTAATTATGACAGCTGTTTGAAAGAAATATACCATTACATCCTCTGGACTTTTCTGGTTGTGGGGATATATAGGACTTGTAGGTAGGTTCACCAAGAAGTAGAACCCGACGAACCCAGAGCCAATAACTGAGCAGCGACTTGCAATGGTTTTTTATTATGTACCGGGTATATAGCAATTATTCTGGGAAAATGTATACATGGAAAAATCGGTATGAAAGACACCTATGTATTTCTGAAATGGGAACAAAATATAGAAATTAGAAACAGTAGATATTTGCACATTTCCGAAATTGGGAATACCCATACTAGCATGAGAATTATAGGTCATTTCTCAAAATGACATTTTTTACACATTGTCTTTCATTTGGAAGGCAGAAATGCATCGATCGTCAATAGGTAATAACAGTTGCTCTACAATTCTGTGTTACCCTAAGTCTCCCGATAAAAATGGTACCTCACTTGTGTGGGTAGGCCTAGTGCCCACGACACGAAACGGCTCAAAACGCAACGTGGACACACCACATTTTCACAGTGAAAAATTACCCTTTTTTTGCAAAGTGCCTAGCTGTAGTTTTTGAACCCTAGCTCTGCCGGCACCTAGGGAAACCTAGAAAATTTATACATTTTTGAAAACTAGACACCCAGGGGAATCCAGGATGGGGTGACTTGACTGGCTCTCACCAGGTTCTGTTACCCAGAATCCCTTGCAAACCTAAAAAATTGTCAAACAAAACACATTTTCCTCACATTTCTGTGGTGGAAAGTTCTGGAATCTGCGTGGATCCACCAAATTCCACCCACCCCGCGTTCCCCAAAATCTTCTGAGAAAAATGGTACCTCACTTGTGTGCCCGCAACAGGAAACGGCGCAAAACGCAACGTGGGCACACCACATTTTCACAGTGAAAAATGACCCTTTTTTTTCAAAGTGCCTAGCTGTAGTTTTTTAACCCTAGCTCTGCCGGCACTTAGGGAAACCTAGCAAACCTATACATTTTTGAAAACTACTAGACACCCAGGGGAATCCAGGATGGGGTGACTTGACTGGCTCTCACCTGGTTCTGTTACCCAGAATCCCTTTTAACCTAAAAGATTTTTTAAAAAACACATTTTCCTCACATTTCTGTGGTGGAAAGTTCTGGAATCTGCGTGGATCCACAAAATTCCACCCACCCCGCGTTCCCCAAAGTGTTTTGAGAAAATTGGTACCTTACTTGCGTGGGTGACAGGCAAGGGCCCAAAACCTATTGAGGTGACATCAAAATTACCTATCACAAACCAACCTGGTTTTGCAAGGGGCGTCCCATGAGTTTTTGGCCCGGGGCTCTGCGGCCATCTAGGGAAACCTACCAAACCCACACATTTCTGAAAACTAGACACCTTGGGGAGTCTAACAAGGTATGGCTTGCACGTGGGTCCCCCAACATTCTTCTACACAGAAGTTTGCTGAAAAAAATGACTTTTTATCTCAAAAATCTGTGTGGGAAAGTTTTGGAATGTGCATAGATCAACAAATTTCCTCTGTTATGCAGTGGAATTACCTACTGTACCCAAATCCCTTTGGTAAATCATCTTTACATGCTCAAAAGCATATAACCAATTCAATAAAGAAAACTTTAAAACACATCAGGCCATGAGAGAGGTGATGATTTTGGGGTCACCCCTTACCTAGGGGGAGGTGAAGCAGATGCCTTGAACACAAAGAGCATATCATGCTGAACAATTCGGTGGTGGTCCCATCCTCCTAGGACCACCCCAAGTGAAGTTATGGGCAATAATACAATGCCAACCAAAGGCCCAGCAAAGCATTATGGGGTGAGATTCTAGAGTTTAATGAATATTATAGTATTAGCTCTCAGCTGAGCCCAGAGCCTGCACCTCTAGGAATGTTTTGATATAGGATACTATAATATTCACTGCACTCTAGAATATCGTCCCATAATGCTTTGCAGGGCCTTTGGTTGGGATTGTATTTTTGCCTATACCTGTGCTTGGCGTGCTCATAGGAGAATGGGACCACCACCGAATCATTTCAGCAAGATGTGCTCTTTGTGTTCAAGGCATCTGCTTGGTCCTCTCCCTAGGTTAGGAAAGTCCCCAAAATCTTCGTGAGACATTTAATACTTTTATTACTACATGACACAAAGAAGTCCATGAACTCTGGAATAAGCTAATGCATCCACAATGCATCAATAAGATAATTTTACCTTACATACTACAAAGCATGTAACCAATTCACAAAAGTGAGCTTTGGAAAATATCAGTCAATGAGAGAGGTGATGATTTTGGGGTACCTCCTAACCTAGGGGGAGGACCAAGCAGGTGCCTTGAACACAAAGAGCATTTCATGCTCAATGATTGTGGTGGTCCCATCCTCCTAGGACCACCCCAAGCAAAGTTATGGGCAAAAATACAATGCCAACCAATGGCCCAGCAAAGCATTATGGGGCGAGATTCTAGAGTTTAGTGAATATTATAGTATTAGCTCTCAGCTGAGCCTGAGAGCCTGCCCCTTGAGGAATGTTTTGATATTGGATACTATAATATTCACTGCATCCTAGAATATTGTCCCATAATGCTTTGCAGGGCCTTTGGTTTGGATTGTATTTTTTGCCCATAACTACCACCAATCATTCAGCATGATGTGCTCTTTGTGTTCAGGGCATCTGCTTGGTTCTCTCCCTAGGTTAGTGAGGACATCAAAATCATCACATCTGTCACTGCTTGCTGTATTTTCATTTTCACTTTTGTGAGATGATTGTATGCATTTTAGCAAGTAATAATAGAGTTGCTTGTCCTTTTACCAAGGGTATGTGAAGTTTCTGTTTTATTAATTGTGTTGAGACAGAGTTCCAAATACGCCCACCCCTATCAAGGCGAGGCGGCCATCTAGGGAAACCTACCAAACCCACATATTTCTGGAAACTAAACACCCGGGGGAGTCCAGCGACGTATGGCCCTGCGTGGGTTCCCCAACATTCTCCTACCCAGAATCCCCTGCAAACCTCAAATTTCGCTGAAAAAAATCACTTGTGTCTCAAATTTCTGTGTGGGAAAGTTCTGGAATCTGCGTGGATCCACAAATTTCCTACCACCAAGCGTTCCCCCAGGACTCCCGCTAAAAATGGTACCTCACTTGGCTGCAACAGGAAATGGCCCAAATGGTACTGTTGAGACTTCAAAATTACCTATAACAAAACTACCTGATTTTGGCCCCGGGCTCGCCGCCATCTAGGGAAACCTACCAAACCCACACATTTCTGAAAACTAGACACCTTGGGGAGTGCAATGAGGTATGGCTTGCGTGGATCCCCCAACGTTTCCCTACCCAGAATCCCCTGCAAACCTCAAATTTAGCTGAAAAAAACAAATTTTCCACATATTTTTGTGTGGAATTACCGTGGTGGCACAAATGTCCTACCCCACAGCGTTCTCCTTAGTGTCCAGAGTAAAATGATACCTCACTTCTGTGGGTGTCCAATGCAGAATTGGCAAGAAACATATATTTTTTTAAATGTAGCGCTTGGAATTCTTGGTGCTATACCATTATTCACTATGTTTTGGGCTCTTCCCAGTCACAGACCCTTGCCCCACCCACACAAGTGAGGTATCATTTTACTCGGGAGACTGAGGGGAACGCTGTGGGGTAGGACATTTGTGCCGGTACGGTGATTCCACCCAAACATATGTGGAAAATGTGCTTTTTTCAGCTAAATTTGAGGTTTACAGGGCCTTCTGGGTAGGGAAACGTTGGGGGATCCACGCAAGCCATAACTCATTGGACTCCCCATGGTGTCTAGTTTTCAGAAATGTATGGGTTTGATAGGTTTCCCTAGATGGCGGCGAGCCCAGGGCCAAAACCCCAGGTGCCCCCCCCCCCAAAACCAGGTAGTTTTGTTAAAGGTAATTTTGAAGTCTCCACAGTACGATTTGGGCCATTTCCTGTTGCAGCCACTATGCCTACCCACACAAGTGAGGTACCATTTTTATCGGGAGACCTGGGGGAACGCTGGGTTGTAGGAAATTTGTGTCAGCCCGGGTATCCTACAACTTTCCCACACAGAAATGTGAGAAAAAATAGATTTTTTCAACAAAATTTGAGGTTTGCAGGGGATTCTGGGTAGTGAAATGTTGGGGGACCCATGCAAGCCATACCTTGCTGGACTCCCTCAGGTGTCTAGTTTTCAGAAATGTGTGGGTTTGGTAAGTTTCCCTAGGTGGCCGCCGAGCCCGGGGCCAAAAACTCATTGGACACCCCATGCAAAACCAGGTTGTTTTGTGATAGGTAATTTTGATGTCGCCTCAATAGGTTTGGGGCCCTTGCCTGTCGCGGGTACCTTACCCACCCACACGAGTGAGGTACCATTTTTATCAGGAGACCTGGGGGAGTGCTGTGTAGAAGGAATTTTGTGGATCCATGCAGATTCCAGAACTTTCCCACACAGAAATTTGAGAAAAAAGTGATTTTTTCAGCTAAATTTGAGGTTTGCAGGGCATTCTGGGTAGGAAAACGTTGGGGGACCCACGCAAGCCATACCTCGCTGAACTCCCCCGGGTGTCTAGTTTTCAGAAATGTGTGGGTTTGGTAGTTTTCCAAGATGCCCACCGAGCCCGGGGCCAAAAACCCAGGTCACCCCCCTTGCAAGACCAGGTTGTTTTGTGATAGGTCATTTTGATGTCTCCTCAATACGTTTTGGGCCCTTGCCTGTCACGGGTACTTGACCCACCCACGTAAGTGAGGTATCATTTTTATCGGGAGACCTGGGGGAACGCTGGGTGGTAGTAAATTTGTGGATCCAGGTAGATTCCAGAACTTTCCCACACAGAAATTTGAGAAAAAAGTGATTTTTTTCATCAAAATTTGACGTGTGCAGGGGATTCTGGGTAGGAAAACGTTGGGGGACCCACGCAAGCCATACCTCCCTGGACTCCCCTGGGTCTCTAGTTTTCAGAAATATGTGGGTTTGGTAGGTTTCCCTAGATGGCAGCCGAGCCCGGGGCCAAAAACTCATGGGACCCCCCCATTGCAAAACCAGGTTGTTTTGTGATAGGTAATTTTGAAGTCGCCTCAATAGGTTTTGGGCCCTTGCCTGTCGTGGGTACTTGACCCACCCACACAAGTGAGGTACCATTTTTCTCAGAAGACTTTGGGGAATGCGGGCTGGGTGGAATTTTGTGGATCCACACAGATTCCAGAACTTTCCACCACAGAAATGTGAGGAAAATGTGTTTTTTGGGGACAAATTTTGAGGTTTGCAAGGGATTCTGGGTAACAGAACCTGGTGAGAGCCAGACAAGTCACCCCATCCTGGATTCCCCTAGGTGTCTAGTTTTCAAAAATGTATAGGTTTGCTAGGTTTCCCTAGGTGCCGGCAGAGCTAGAATTCAAAATCTACAGCTAGGCACCTTGCAAAAAAAAGGGTCAGTTTTCACTGTGAAAATGTGGTGTGTTCACGTTGCGTTTTGGGCCGTTTCCTGTCGCGGGCACTAAGCTTTCCCACACAAGTGAGGTACCATTTTTCTCAGAAGACTTTGGGGAATGCGGGGTGGGTGGAATTTTGTGGATCCACGCAGATCCCAGAACTTTCCATCACAGAAATTTGAGGAAAATGTTTTTTTTAACTAAGTTTGAGGTTTGCAAGGGATTCTGGGTAACAGAACATGATGAGAGGCACACAAGTCACCCCATACTGGATTCCCCTTGGTGTCTAGTTTAAAAAAATATACAGGTTTGCTAGGTTTCCCTATGTGCCGGCTGCGCTAGGGACCAAAATCCACAGGTAGGCACATTGCTAAAAACAAGTCTGTGCCTAGTGGGCTTTCTGCCGCCCTAGGGGGGAATCGGGGGGGGGGAGGGGGTTGCCCCGATATGCCCCCAAGGGGGCAAAAAGACAGTTGCTATGTTTCTGGGGGGTGGAGGAATTGGTATGCCCATTCTGGGCAGCCCCCATGCATAAAAAAAAGCCAGCGTAATCGCTGGCGCCTAGTGAGCTTTCTGCCCCCCCCCCCGGGGGCAGATCAGGGGCAACTGCCCCCATCCACCCCTCGGGGGGGCATACAGACTGTGGCATTTTTTGGGGGAGGTGTGGGCATTGGCATGCCCATTCTGGGCTAACCTCCACCCTGAAAAAAATAAATAATTCCTGAGGCCTAGAGGGCTTTCTACCCCCCCTGGGGGGCAGATAAGGGGCTATTGCCCCAATATGCCTCCGGGGAGGGGCAGAAAGGCTGTGGTAATTGTTTTTGGGGTGGGAGCATTATCATGCCCATTCTGGGCCACCCCCACCCCTATATTATAAAAAAAAAAACCCTGGTGCCTAGTGGGCTTTCTGCACCCCCGGGGCAGATCAGGGGCTATTGCCCCCATCTGCCCCTGGGGGGAGCAGAAAGACTTGCATTTTTTTGGGGGGGTGGGCGCATTGCCATGCCCTTTTTGGGCAGCCCCCACCTCAAAGTCAATTAAAAAAATCCCTGGATTCTAGTGGGCTTTCTGCCCCCCCGGGTGGGGCAGATTGGGGGCTACTGCCCCCACCTGCCCCCCAGGGGGGCAGAAAGACTTATATTTCTCTGGGGGTCGTGGGGGCATTGCCATGCCCTTTTTGGGCAGCCCTCACCCCAACGTTAATAAAAAAAAAAATCCCTGGTTCCTAGTGGGCTTTTTGCCCTTCCGGGGGGGCGGAAAGACTTACATTTCTCTGGGTGGGGTGGGGACATTGCCATGCCCTTTTTGGGCAGCCCCCACCCCAACGTCGAAAAAAAAAAGAATCCTTGGTTTCTAGTGGGCTTTCCGCCCCCCCGGGGGGCAGAAAGACTGACATTTCTCTGGGGGCGGTGGGGGCATTGCCATGCCCTTTTTGGGCAGCCCCCACCCCAACGTCAATAAAAAAAATCCATGGTTTCTAGTGGGCTTTCTGCCCCCCAGGGGGTGCAGAAAGACTTACATTTCTCTGGGGGAGCATTGCCATGTCCTTTTTGGGCAGCCCCCACCCCAACGTCAATAAAAAAAAAAATCCCTGGTTTCTAGTGGCCTTTCTGCCCCCCCGGGGGGGCAGATTGGGGGCTACTGCCCCCATATGCCCCCCAGGGGGGGCAGAAAGACTGACATTTCTCTGGGGGTGGGGGGTGGGGGCATTGCCATGCCCTTTTTGGGCAGCCCCCACCACAACGTCAATAAAAAAAATAATCCCTGGTTTCTAGTGGGCTTTCCGCCCCCCCGCGGGGCAGAAGGACTGACATTTCTCTGGGGGGGGGCATTGCCATGCCCTTTTTTGGGCAGCCCCCACCCCAACGTCAATAAAAACAAATCCCTGGTTCCTAGTGGGCTTTCTGCCCCCCTGGGGGGGAAGATTGGGGGCTACTGCCCCCATCTACCCCCCAGTAGGGGCAGAAAGACCTACATTTCTCTGGGGGGGGACATTGCCATGCCCTTTTTAGGCAGCCCCCACCCCAACGTCAATAAAAAAAAAAAATCCCTGGTTTCTAGTGGGCTTTCCGCCCCCTTGGGGGGCAGATTGGGGGCTACTGCCCCCCAGGGGGGACAGAAAGTCTGTTGCGGCCAAACAAATATGGAGAGAGCAAAGGCCCTTGCCCAAGGGGCCGCTCCCCCCCTCCCTGGCGCTAGTGGGTGGATCCCTGCTTGGGGATCATCTTCCTGGGGTGATCCCCAAGCAGAGATCCACTAGGGAAGGGTACCATTGGAAAGGGGAGATTCTCCCCTTTCCAAAGATACCTCTGCCATCTTTTTCGGTGCTCGGGGGGCTGAGATAGCCCCACAAACTGAGAAACTGAAACTGAGTTTCAGTTTCAATTTCGTTGCAATGATGATAGCGCGCCATGCGCGCGATCGTCATTACAATGAAATACCAAAATATGCCTGGGGAGGTTGGGGAAGCTCTTCCCCACCTTCCCAGACAAAAACAAAAGGGCAATCCCTCTGCTGTCTGCAGCAGAGGGATTTCCTGAGCATGTGTTCATGACGGAATGGTTCCGTCATGAGCACACTAGAACTTGTGCTCATGACGGAACCATTCCGTCATGAGCACAGAAGGGGTTAAGAAGCTATTTGTTGGAATAGCCATGGTTTTAAAAGCTTCGGGAATGGTAGGATGTGCGTTTCAGCGTGGAGGTGTAATGGTAGCGTGTTCCACAGTTTCGCCACATTATAGGCAAAGGATCTTCCTCCGCTTCTTGTCCGCCTGATTTTGGGAACAACTGCGAAGTTAAGGTTAAGCAATCGCAGATTCCTCTTAGGGCAATACAGAGTGATAAGAGGTTTGTTGATTGCCGGGCCTGTTCCCCACATATTCTTGTGGGCAATGCACAGGGCCTTACATTTTATTCTTTCAAGGAATGCTACGCCTTTGGTACCTTCCTTCCAGGCAGTCAAACAAATGTGGCAGTCTTGTGTCCCTGAGGCAGTCTTGGGTCCATGAGGCGGTCTTGTGCCCATGAGGCAGTCTTGTGCCCGTGAGACAGTCTTGCGCCCACAAAGCAGTCTTGTGCCCATGAGGCAGTCTTGTGTGCACAAGGCAGTGCTGTGTCCATGAGGCAGTCTTGTGTGCATGAGGCAGTCTTGTCTGCACGAGGAAGTCTTGTGTCCATGAGGCAGTCTTGTGTGTACGAGGCAGTCTTGTGTCCATGAGGCAGTCTTATGTGTATGAGGCAGTCTTGTGCCCATGAGGCAGTCCCGTGTCCATGTGGCAGTCTTGTATCAACGAGGCAGTCTTGTGTCAATGAGGCAGTCTTAAGTCCGTGAGGCAGTCTTGTGTGCGCAAGGCAGTGCTGTGTCCATGAGGCAGTCTTGTGTGCACAAGGCAATCTTGTGTGCACGAGGAAGTCTTGTGTCCATGAGGCAGTCTTGTGTGCACGAGGCAGTCTTGTATTCATGAGGCAGTCTTGTGCTCATGAGGCAGTCTTGAGTGCACAAGGCAGTCTTGTGCCCAAGAGGCAGTCTTGTGCCCATGAGGCAGTCTTGCGTACAAAAGGCAGTCTGGTGCCCATGAGGCAGTCTTGTGTCCATGAGGCAGTCTTGTTTCCATGAGGCAGTCTTGTGTGCACGCGGCAGTCTTGTGTCCATGAGGCAGTCTTGTGTCCCTGAGGCAGTCTTGTGTGCACGCGGCAGTCTTGTATTCATGAGGCAGTCTTGTGCCCATGAGGCAGTCTTGTTTCCATGAGGCAGTCTTGTGTGCAGAAGGCAGTCTTGTGTGCACGCGGCAGTCTTGTGTCCATGAGGCAGTCTTGCGTGCACGAGGCAGTCTTGTGTCCCCATTCACTTCTAAAGAGGCCACTCATTAAATATCTCACTGTTTCAAGCTCTATATTTCACTGTTTCAAGCTCTAGAGAGCTAGCTTGAAGCTCCCTTTTGGTGTTTGAGAAGCTCCTGAAGCTAGTTAAGGTAGGACCCAACAATGCATTTCACAGTACAATCTTCCAAAAATGTTGGCTAAAGAGAATCAGAGGGACTTATTTGCGAGCCCCATGTGCCGCTGGTGCGTCACTTTTTGTGACGCACTGGCGGCACATTTTTCTGCTCCATATTTACAAGGACAGAAAAGCCACCCTGCCCCTTTACACGCAGCACTTTGCGTGAAACGGCATTCCATGGGTGTTGCTGTGGGTGTTCCCACGCAACACCCATTGAACATGACACATTTCCAGATTTACTAGACATTGTGAACCTGGAAATGCGTCTGAATGCTACGCCTCCACAGCGGAGGCGTAGGGAGGCACAGCGATGAGAAATGTATTCATTTCTCCTCGTTTTTTTACTCTGGATCTCACAGGATGGATGTTACTACCCCTTATGGAATAACGAGGCCTCCCCATTTCACCCTACACCTTATATAAGGTGAATAGTGCAGCTTTTCCCTTAAACCCCTCACCAGCTGTATGGGGAATAATTCACTCTCCCTTTTTTGCTGCCTGCTCTAGAAGGAACAAAACAGCCTCTCTTTGTACCATCTGATTTACAAAGAGCAAAGCCCCCTCACCCTCCTTCACCCTTCTCCTGTAGAAATTAATTCAGTGACTACTAATTTCGGGGCATATTATCAAGCGGCAGCAAAAATTATCGCTGTCCGCACTTAGCGTGAGATTTGCTATCGCCGGCTATCGCTGGAAATTATCGCCATGCTAGCGCTGTATTAACAACGCTTAGCGCAATGGCGATAATTATTCCAGCGATAGTGTTGTTTTCCATGGAACATCGCTGGTTTTCCAGCAATGTTCCATGGAAAACAGCGATATCCTTGATGATAGTGCCTGTGGTCTTAGCCACACAATCCACCCCCATGTTAGGTATGCCTTAGTCTGGAATTTTACAGACGTTAAATTCCAGCGTTAAGGCATAGTTAACGCGATTTCAAATATTGCTACCCCTCGTTGATATCGCGAAGCTGGGTTAGCGATATTTTCACATGGGGTTTTGTCAGGCACGCCCCCCTTGCATCTCATTAGCGATGCGATGCGAGGCGTGCTGACAACGGGCGCTAAGGCAAGGAAACACGCGCTAGCGTGTCCTTGTTAATAAAGCAATAATATTATCGCCGCTTTTCGCCCGAAAACGGATGCTAAAGCGGCGATAATCTTATCGCGGCCCCTTGATAATATGCCCCTTCATCCTTCTGTTTTATAAAGCACAATGCACCCTATTCCCATTTCACCCTTCTGCTCTCTGGGGAATAACACAGTTTTACTTTTTCACCCTCCTCCCCCCAGAGCCGGTGTTTGCTCAGATAGCACCCTGGGCGGAAACACATTTGGCACCCAGGCTGCTGCTAGTCACTACAGGAAGTACCAGTAGCGGGTCCCATTTCAAATCACAGGCCAGCTGCTACCACATGCAGTGAGTGCCTCAGAATACAAACATTTCTGTGCCTCCTAAATCCACCTGAATAACCCCCATCTTACCTCCTTCACACAGGTGACGCGGTGGTGGTGGGGTAATGGGGGGTGACAATGTGGGATGGTAGGGGGTGATGTGGGATGGTAAGAGGGGTGAGAGGGAGATGGGAGGACAGTTGTGAGAGTTAATAGGTGCTAAACATGGTGGGGCTTATTTACAAGCCCGTTGCATCGCCGGAGCGGCACTTTTATTTCACGCACCGGTGCTGCAGTGTGCCTGCTCATATTTACAAGGCCATGTAAAGGTACCCTGCGTGGCTTTTCATGCCCTTGTAAATATGGCCCTGTCGTGTGGTTTGTGGCCTCCTGGTCTGCCTTGCTACGTTGACTTAGGCCTGGCTGCCATGAGGCCTTGTTGCGCACGTTACTTTGTGCCGTTGTTTTTCCAGCCTCTGCTTCTGCCCGGCTATTTTAGCACTGTCTGCATTTCTGTCTTTCACCTTTTCTCCTGTTCCCTTTTGGGCTCCGTCTGCACACCATGTACAAGGTCGAAAAACAACGTCCCTTGTTCCTGCTGATTTGGCCAGTCCCTTGCACTTAGACATAACACTATGTACAGCTGCCCTGGAGAAATTCGTGTGCTTTTAATATTGTGATTTTCAGTGTTAGACACACTTGGAGACAAACCTTTCCAGAGAGAAGAGCTGTGCTTGTCTGATTTTTTTTTAAACAGAATTTTATTAGTTTTCTGAGAAAGCAAACAAAAAGCTTCAGTGACAGCATACATTAATGATTCGGGGAGCAATATATTACAAGTGCTATTAGTGCCATAACTGCAGCCTCCCTCAGAGTGCCGCTCAACGATTCCCCTTGGGCCTCATGCCCCACTACTGTGTCCTCCCTCAGCCCCCGCTGTATGCAATTATACAGTCCCTAGCAACCCCATGTATAGTACCGTTCAGAGTGCAGGGTCATCATAGGCATAAGAAAAAAACAAAAGGGATAAAGCACCCAGCCCCAACAACCCCCCCACCCCAACTACCCCTCTAAACCCCTTTAGCCCCCCCCCCACTCCACCCATCCTCCCAAGCATGCCACTAGCCACTAATTAAAGGTTCCAGGTATTCCCAGGCCGTCCCCATGGACCGCCCGGTATCCCATCACACAAATCCGCAAGCGTGATAGGGCAGAATCACCGGAGGCGATCCCCGCAGCCCCGCCAGCGGGCGCAACATCCCACCCTGTCAGTTAGAGCTCACAATATCAGGTGTCTTGAGTGCCCCCCGTCTCAGTCAGCACACTTTCCTCAGCCCCAGGTGGATGCTTAGTCAATTCCACAAGCGCCATCCATGCCCTGGCCAGTTCCATTGAGTGCTCGTGCCCCGTGCGTCTAGCCATACCCATCCTGCAATTATCCTCACTCTCCGCCCACTTTACAAGCTCCCTTCTCCATCGCTCAAGGGAAGGTCCCTGCCTCGTCTTCCACCGGCTAGTAAGCTCCCTTTTCGCGAGCACTAATCCCAGGTCAATGAACTTACTGGTGACCTTGGTTTTCGCAGTGTGGGGATACTCATGCAGTAAACAAACCCCTGGCGTCAATGCCAGCTCTCTCTCCGTCACAGTAGTTAAGGCAGCCATTATTTCCCGCCAGTAGTCCTCCAACTGCGGGCAGCTCCAGAACATATGCAGGAACCCCGCCCCCACTAGAGCACAACGAGGGCAGGCAGACGAGACGACCCCCCAAAATAGTCGTTCAGTTTGTTGGGCGTTAAGTAAGCCCTATGTAAGACATAAAATTGAATGAGCTGGAAGCGCGCATTTCGGGAACTCTTCCATGGCCTCTCAAGTACCGCCCCCATGCTCCATCCGAGAAGGGCTCCCCAGGTCCGTCTCCCATTTGAGCCGCAGCACTGTCAGGGGCTGACGCAGGTCCTGAGTAATCCGGCGATAAAGACAGGTCACCGCTTTAAAAGCACCCGCAGCCATCACCACGTATTGACACGCAAGGGACGTAGCCGGTTCCAATAGCCCCCCCGCCAATGCTTCCTCACTGCCGCAGCCAGGGCCGCATGGAAAAGGAAATCCCCACGCGGGAGATCATGACGCTCCAGGAGGTCATTAAACGGTAAGAGGTTGCCCTCCTCATATAGATCCCCCAAAGTGAGTATGCCCAGCTCCGCCCAGGACTGCAGTTTGCTCCAGTCACCCCCATGAGGCAACACCGCGCACATTGTCAGCGGGATTTCAGGCGCATACAGGGTCCTGACCCGTAGCTTCCTGGCCATACGCATCCAGCACCGCCGCACCACGGCCAAGTCCGACGGCAGCGCCTCACCTCCCGGATGCACCCGCAGCAGAACACAGGACAGCAGGCGCCAGCTAGGATCCAATCCCCCCATAGCCTCCGGATGTCTAATGTGGCCCGCCACCCACTGCGTAAACCATTGGAATTGCGCAGCGTGATAATAGACCTCCAGATCTGGCAGCGCAAGGCCCCCCTCCATCCTGGGTCATTTCATAGTGAGCAGCGCGACCCTCCGTCTCCCCGTGCCCCACAGGAACCCCGTGATTAAAGAATTCAGCTGCGTAAAGAACCTGGTTGGTATCCAAATGGGGAGCGTTCCAAAATAATAAAGGAACCGTGGTAAGGTGACCATCTTCACCAAGGCAACCCTACCCGCAACAGAGAGCGGGAGGGATCCCCAAAACTCAAAATTAGTTTTGGCACTACGCAACGCTTGCCCCACATTACCCTCCATCAGGTCAGCACTGTCATGATAAATCCGGGTTCCCAGGTAGGAGAGGCAACAAGGCTCCCACGGTATCGCCCCCACAGTCTGCCTATCGCGCCCGCCTGCTTTGGTAGGAAACAAGCACGACTTGGCCCAATTCACGCGAAGTCCCGATACTCTCCCCAAAGTCTCCAAGAGCTGTTTCGCCCCCTGGAGCGCATCCCGAAGGTCAGGCAGGAACATGAGCAAGTCGTCCGCATATAGCGCAATATGGTGTTCCTGTTCCGCCACCAAAAGCCCCGCATAATAACTGCCCGACCTGGCATGTGCAGCCATTGGTTCCATTGCCAGAGCAAACAGCAACGGGGACAGCGGACATCCCTGCCTCGTACCTCGGGCCACCGCACAGGCAGCAGAAATTAAGCCCCCGTCCTGACCCTGGCGGTAGATTCACTGTACAGCAGCGCTGTCCATCGGACGAACCGCTCCCCGAGCCCAAACTCCGGCAGTGCACCAGTAAGATAGGGCCATTCGAGGCTATCAAAGGCCTTCTCCATATCGACCGCGAAAATGCAGGCCTCCTCCTTATCATACGTGTCAGCCCCCAGGATGCGGACGAGCCGACGAACATTCATGGCGGTGTTCCGGGTCGGAACAAAGCCCGCCTGATCTCCGTGCACCAGCGTCGTCATGTGGGGCATTAGCCTGCTTGCCAGCACCTGACTCAATACCTTATAGTCCATATAGAGCATCGCGAGAGGCCTATACGAGGAGCGGTCCCACGCAGGCCTGCCCGGTTTGAGAAGAGGAACTATGATGGCCTCACGGGTGGACACAGGGAGAACACCCTCATGATACGCTCTATTATACAGCTCCACCAAGCAGGGCACCAGAGTGTCTGCGTAGGTCGCATAAAATTCCACCGGCAGCCCATCCGTTCCCGGGGTTCTGTTCCTGGCCATGTGCTTTATGGCGCTGCGTATTTCACCCGCCTCAATGTCCCTACCAAGAGCAATCGCCTCGTCAGAGCTAACCTTAGGGAGAGCCGCATCCGAAAGGAACCTCTCGTCCCCAGGGAGGCCAGGGCCCAGTTTGGTGCGATACAACTCGGAGTAGAATTGCAAAAATTGGTCGTTTATTCCTCTCTGAGTATAAACCACCTCGCCCCTCTGTCCCCGCAGTTCCGTTATCGCCGTCCCTCTGCGCGCCGGATTGGCTAACCAGGCCATCAGGGCACCAGATTTATCCCGCTCCGCATGCATCTTGTCTGTGTACGCCTTAAAATCAAAACAACGCAAGCGCTCGAGCTGAATCGCGAACTCCTCCTTGGCCACAAGCAGCGTAGCATGTGTATCTGGGCGCTCTGGGCGCTCTCGCTCTGACACACGCAAGTGTTGCTCCGCAGCTGCCACATCTTGCAGCAGTACCTTGCGGACTCCCACCATCTCTCCTATACAGCGCCCTCGGATCACCGCCTTAAAGGCGTCCCATTCCACAAGCAGAGTGGATGCCGTGTTTGCATTGGTCCTAAAGTAATCCTCAATGGCCGACCCTATAGTGTCCTTAAACACTGGGTCGTCCAGCGTGTCTGGCCGCAGCCGCCATGTGGGAATGGCCGGGCGATCCCGTGTCCAATGCAACTGCACCAGCAGGGGGTTATGGTCCGAGGACGTTCTGGCCAAATACTTGCTATACATCATTCCCCCATGGACATCCGGAGAGCAAAGGACTGAGTCCAGGCGAACATGCAGGTCATGTAATGAGGAGAAGTAAGAGTAATCCCTGTCAGTCGGGTGATGGGCCCTCCATGTATCCGTTAACCCCCAACGCTGCTGCCAGACCCTTCGTGCCGCCGCCAGTCTGTGTACCGGAGCATCCACCAAGGGGGGTGTGACCGATCTAAATGGACATCAGTAATGCAATTGAAATCGCCCCCCAAGAGCACAGATCCCACCAACAGAGGGGCCAATTTCGCAGAGAGATGGGCAAAAAATGATACCTGGTCGGTGTTAGGTGCATAAATGCTTCCCAACACTATGTCTCTACCATCTAAGCGCCCTGACACTACTACAAATCTGCCCTCAGGGTCCACCAGTTGGCCAGTACTTTGAAACGGGATTCCAGCCCTGACCCAGATCAGAGCACCTCGTGCGTAAGCCGAGTATGTCGTACAGAACACCTGCCCTCGCCACCTGCGCTGTAAAGCTAAACCCTCCTGCTTGGTCAAATGTGTTTCTTGCAACAACGCAATCTGTACCCTCTCCTCTTAAGATAGGCATGGACCTTATGGCGACGTGTCATATTATGCATCCCCCTTATATTCCAGGACAAACAACGGATACCTACGGCGGTTCCCATAAGGTGGCAATTCGTAGTCCATTGTCCCTACTTCCTACAGCGGCATGCTTGGCCCCGAATTCTCCCTCCCCCCCAATACCCCTCTAACCCCCCAACTCCCCTTCCCCAGGACAGGTTCCCTGAAACTAGTTCCCATCCAAACTAATACAACCGTTAACTGTGCACCCAGCAACAGTGAGACGTGCGCCGAATCCTCAGGACCCAAAGCCCCGCCAGGTCCCCTCCCCCGTTACAGCACCAATAGGGGGCCCCCAATCAATACTAAGTAATAGACATCGCCCCTCTCTCACCGCAGGTCCAAAAACACACAGTAAGCAAACCCAACCCAGACCATTAGTTCAGTCCATGCAAGCAGCCGTCGCCCGCTCAGCCAAACAGGTCCGCCGTCTGCGGAGTGATCACAGGTAGTTCGATGTCAGAACTCGCTGTCGGGCTACAGGAGATAGAAGTCTCGGAGCCCCCCAGGGGACTGCCAGAGGCAGCAGAATTCGGGCTCACCGCACCCCGACTGATCACTGCAACCGCGTGTACCGCTCTGTCCCGTTCAAGGCGGAGAGTCGGCATCAAAGGTGCCCCCACCGGACTCGAGTGTGCAGGGGAGCCACGCTCCATGGGGCTCGCAGCAGAACTTCGCCTGGAGCGCGTCCGTCGTGTTTCAAGCCATTGCCAGGCCTCCTGCGGCGCAGTGAAAAAGTGTGTGCCAGTGGTGTCCACCACCCGCAGCCGGGCCGGGAAGAGCATGGCATATTGTAGACCAAGCTGGCGGAGTTTCCGTTTAAACGCAATGAAGGAGGCGCGCTGCCTCTGAACCTCCCTAGTGAAATCCGGAAATATCATTACCCTGGAATTGTCAATCTGGAGCTGTTGCTTTTCTCTAGCACAGTGCAAGAGGTGATCCCTGTCCCGATAGTGCAACAGTCTCACCACCATCGGCCGCGGAGGAGCACCTGGTTTAGGAGGTCGCGCTGGCACCCTATGAGCTCGTTCCAGAGCAAAGAATGGGGACAGCCCTTCTGGGGCCACTTCAGATCTGAGCCATTCCTCCAGAAATCGGACAGCGTCATCCCCTTCTGCCCGTTCCAGGACCCCCACCAAGCGGAGGTTATTCCTGCGGGATCTCCCCTCACTGTCCTCTGCCCGGAGTTTCAAGATCCGAACCTTGGCTTCCACCTGCGTCAGGGATCTCTGCAGGATTGTCACAGCGGCCGGCACTTCCTCCATTGTTTTCTCCGCCGCCGATACTCTGTCTTTCAATTTCCTGTGGTCATCTTTAAGCAGGGAGAGATCCACACCAATAGCGTCGATTTTTGCCTCAAGGGTTTCCCTGGACGAGGTAATAGCCTGCAGGATATCGGTCAGCGTATGTCCCCCCGGCGCGACAGCTTCCGAGCGCCCCGGCACCTCTTCCTCCTCTTCAGATTGTTGACTTGCCCCATCCATCTGGAGGGCCGCAAATCCCTTCTTCCTGGACACCCGCCCCATCTCAGCAGGGCACTGCACCACTTGTTTCCCCAGTAGGAGGAGGGCTGGCGTCCCGATCCCCGAAGGCTCGTCAGTGTCCCAAGCGACCATCTAGTGTTGCTCGCTCCTCGCCTAGCCTCCTTGTCCCCGCACTTAGGTCCACTCACAGGCCCCTGAACAGGCCCCGCCTGCAGTGCGTCCTCTCTAGTGCCCCCTCAGTTCTGCCGTGTCTGCGTCCACTCCAGACCCAGAGTGCGCGATGAAATGTGCTCCTTGTTAGTGGTCCCCAGCACAACGCCGGGTTCCCCACCACCACAGTCGCTCACCAGGGCTCTCCTCCAGCCCTCTGTGCCGCCACTTTAATATCACTTCTCAGAGCGGGGTCCCAGCATGGGGTCTCAGCGCTCTGCCGCCCCAACGCCCTCTCCTCGGTGATATGGCCGTCAGGTGCCGAGATCAGCCGCACCCCCAGCACCGCCGCCCTCAGAGGCCCCTGCCGATGCTAGGCTGCCTGCGCAGACCCAGGCTCCCAGCAACGGCCAGTCTCACCGCTGCAGGCGTCTTCTCTGCTCTTCCGTCTGCGATTCCACAGACCACCCAGGTGCAATCACCCAGGAGGGAGACCGACCAGGCGTCCCGCCTCTAAGCAGCCCGAGGCACACTCACAGCCTCTGGCAGCCCAGGGCAGCCGTCGTATCTCCAGCAGACGGCACCGGTCCGGTTCCTCTCAGGCCCATCTCCAAGCAGTCTAAGGCACACTCACACCCCCCGGCAGCCCGGGGCAACTCCCGTATCTCCAACAGACTGCGCCGATCCGGCTCCTCTCAGCCAGTCCGAACGACCCCCGCAGCCCAGTAAGTCGCAGGCGCCATCCGGGGCCCCAACTGCCCCACACTCAATCCTGCGCACTGAGCCGGCCAGGGCCGATCCCCACACTCAACCGCCGGTGTCCGGCCAAGTTCACCCCTTGCCGGGGCCTGTGAGCACTCCAGAGCCGCCCGCTCGGCGTCACAAGATCCAGCCCCTCTCACCTCCTCTAAGCTGCTCAGTCCAGGCGCGGGGCCGCCATTTTAGCCTCCACTCACGGCACCCAGGTCAGCCGTAACCGCTCCTCCACCAGCCCCCCACATGCGTGGGTGACCGCAGGGCTCTCCACCGCAACCGGGCTCAAACTCCTCTCCGGGAGTCGTGGGCAATATGCTGGGCTCCGATCAGCGAAGCCCGCATCTGACCGCCACCGCCATCTTAGGTCCCCGCAGTCATGAGACGAGTCGTGCAGAGAAGTGGAGCTGTCTCCGCCGCACCGCCTCTCAGTTCGTCATCAGTTCCCCCACCAGGGCACCAGGTATTCCGATGCAGTATGGCCAAATAAGGGCCCCCTTAGAACATCAGGATAGTTTAGAATGGAGGGAGGCCACGGAGGAGCTCCGAGGTCCGCTACCATCTACATCGGCGTCAGGCCTGAGCTGTGCTTGTCTGATGATATAAACCTTACATCTAGATATTGAGGTATGGGGGTTCGCTCGACAAAGCCCAGAGGTCTTCTGTTTTTATAATAAACTAGCAACTAGCACGGGGAGGGTGGTATTGTCATTTAGCCATATATCCACTGCTTTATGAAATGCTTTCCCCGTTTGCATTCCATGGAGTTGTAACTATGCTGCTTATATTATCCTTATGCATTATGCTGATAGTACTGGCACGTGTACTGTATCTTAGAGCACGGTAGTTGAAATAAACATTTTAAACTATACAGAGTCTCTTCTTACGCACGTTGTGGACAGGTATGAGTGAGTTATGAAAGGGTGTTCTTGCTCCTGCGAGTCCTGAGAGAGAGAGAGATACCGTGTTCTGGGTTGTCTAATCATTGGTAGCATCGTTGCTAATGAGACGCTAAGGCTAGTCGGATTGGGGTGTTAGGTGCTAAGTTGTATGGTTGGCTCACCACTATATTCCGAGGTCCTATTATTCTGTGCATAGCTCTGTGTATGTGCAGAATCCCTACAACATGGCGCCCAACGTGGGGCTGCTTATCTGCGAGATGCTTGAGTAGTATTTGTGCTTGTCCACACCTCCCTTCACAGACGCTTCCGGAAGCGTGTGTGACGGTGATACCTCCTATATTGACGTTTTTATAGGTTCTTTCAAGCTTGAAGTAGTTAAAAGGTTTATAAATAAAACCCTCTATTGTGCTGCCTCATATTAGGCTGTCAAAAACTTCTAGCCTAATATGGCTGTTCAAATTGCGGCACATAGCAGCGCAGCGCTCCGAGCTCACTTGACAGTGTATGGAGTGCCTGACGCGGGTGTCGATCTGATCTTTGTGGTAAAAGCAGATCCAGCTTACCACTTTGAGGTGTTTTACTCATGGATCACTTTTCCTGCGGTGGATGGGGCTGATAATTTGTTCCATGAATATACGGCCACCGCAGTTCCTAATCACTATAGACCATATAGGAATCTTGAAGTACCGCTCACGGCTTGGCAACACCGTGTTTGGTTTGATGGCGCCCTCCCCCAGCCGGTTACAGCGGTTCGTTTAGGCCCCTTATCAATTGAAGGGGCCACTTGGCCTGTCTTGGCTGGGTATACCCCACATCCGCATTATATGACGGTGGCAGTCGGTGAACTGCGTAATTTGCATTCGTCTTTAATACGAGTGCATAGAGCTTTAGTACAGTATGTTACAGGCAACATCCAGGGAGTCCCGCCTGGAGTTGCAGCCCATCCAGCTGGAGCAGGCGGTATAACCATAAGTCCTGTCATGGTTAATTCAGTGATGGGCAAGCGCCCACAAAATAAGGATGATTTTCCTTATTGGCTTGCAGGAAATTTGACCAGCTGGAGGCAGTTTTTCCAAATACATCTCCCGTGGAAAAACACAGGATTTTGACGATTAGTTTGCCAAAAGACTTAGTCCCCGAGTTGGCAGAATGCAACAACTGGGGTAGGGTATTCGCTGCAGTATATGCAAAGAATTTCGGCACTCCTTCCATGACGGTTCTCCCCTCTGTGATTAAACGAGTGCAGGATGAACATGGCCCTGAAGCAGCTGTGGAATTAGGGATGAGACTGGTGGGAGTGTTCGACGTAGTAGCTGATTTGATCCTTGCGAATGTCAAGGGCGATGCAGTTAACTTTCAAGTAGCTAATGCTTTGGCTTTGGTCCCAGATCTGGACAAGCCGCGCGAATTACTGAAAATGATTGCACAGGCTTACAAAACAATTGGCCGCAATAGCCTGGGAGTTAAGCCTTTTTCTAAAACGCAAACACAATCACAACAACCAAAAACTCAGTCTGAGAAAGATGAAAAACCTGTTTTTACTAAAAAGAGCTGGAGGTTGAAAAAACAGGGTAAGCAACAGAAGAAGTCTGGGTCGCGAGACGCATCCCCGGTTTCCGTCTCTTCTGAACGCACTTATGATTTGTGTGATAGGGCGAGAATTAAATCTCCAGAGAGATTTCAAGTCCCTGATTCGCGTTCTCCTCGTTTTTCACGGTTCCAACAACTTCGCAGGCTGGTGGAGGAGATCGCCAGGATAGAGGAAGGGGTCGAGAGTAAGCCTGAGCGTAGTAGCACTTTTTGAACTACACGTAGCTATATAAATTGCAAATTGCATAGTGCGTAGCTGTGTACTTGACTGCACTGTACAATAATTGCCAAAGGTATCTTGCACAGTGCAAGTTAAGATATAATCAATATCTCTGTCTTTATATGCTAAAAATGCATATAGTCATTTCACAAAAGTGAAAACAATAAATTAACAAGCAGTGAGAGAGGTGATGATTTTGGGATCCTCCCTAACCTAGGGAAAGAACCAAGCAGATGCCTAGAAAACAAAAAGCACATCTTTTGAACGATTCAGTGGTGGTCCCATCCTCTTAGGACCACCCCAAGCACAGTTATTGGCAAAAATACAATCCCAACCAAAGGCCCTGCAAAGCATTATGGGACGAGATTAGCAGTGGGCAGTGAATATTATAGTATCCAATATCAAAATAATTCTACAAAGAGCTGCAGTTCCACTAGTCGTTACTAGATGTCCTCACAAGTCAAATGCAAAAGCTTCATGAAAGGGTTCAATGCTTTTGCATTTGACTCGTGAGGGACATCTAGTAACGACTCGTGGAACTGCAGCTTGATGTATTAATAATTTCAATGCTTTTGCATTTGACTCGTGAGGGACATCTAGTAACGACTAGTTGAACTGCAGCTCTTTGTAGAATTATTTTGATATTGGACACTATAATATTCACTGCCCACTGCTAATCTCATCCCATAATGCTTTGCAGGGCCTTTGGTTGGGATTGTATTTTTGCCCATAACTGTGCTTGGGGTGGTCCTAGGAGGAAGGGATCACCACTGAATCGTTCACATGATATGCTTTTTGTGTTCAAGGCATCTGCTTGGTCCTCCCCGTAGGTTAGGGGGGACCCCAAAATCATCACCTCTCTCATTACTTGATATCTTATTGTCAAAGTTCCCTTTTGTGAATTGGTTATATTCTTTTTAGCATAGAAAATTGCTTTATCAAAGTATTTCTGGGTGTTTAGTATACTGCTGCTACGCTACGTCAATTAGCACAGTTTTTCACTCTGCTATGTGCAATTTGCGTAGTAGCACAAACTTTGCATGCTCCATGAGCGTAGCGAAGTATTATGCCCAGGATTAGTCGAGAGGCTCCACAGGGACGAGACCAACCTTGACAACAGGTCAGAGGGAAAGCAGAAGAATTTCAACGTTCTCGCCCACAGTTTCAGCAGAAGAAAGTTGCCGCTGTAACAGCGAGATATGCCACAGACGGTGAGAACGAGACTCCCGAATTGGACGTGGGCAGTGACACTCCTAGACAGCACCGCGGAAGTTACCATAGTGCGGGAGGCGCTACGTCCTCATGTGGAGGTGACAGCAATTGAAACATTCATTACTGTCGAGACAGCAGATACCAGAGTGGCACCCCCTGACAGACTATATAATATTGTCATTCAAATTGAAGGTGACATACAGCGTGTTATTAAAGGGATTTTTTGGGAAAATCTGACCTCTTCGTACGACATTTTGTTGCCGGAGGCGGATTGGCCGCCCCCATTCGTACTTGCTGCGCGTAAAGGGGAGGAGGTAATCCTTCTGAGCTTTTCTCGTCATGTCCCCAAGGACAAAGCGGAGGCTCTCGCAGCTGAATGGGCTGTGTCCCTGGCTCCAGCGTTATACCGCAACCACTTGGGCTGGGATGAAGAATCACCACCCCATG
Organism: Calotriton arnoldi; assembly: GCA_963921515.1. Lineage (NCBI taxonomy): Eukaryota > Metazoa > Chordata > Amphibia > Caudata > Salamandridae > Calotriton > Calotriton arnoldi. The sequence goes on from CAWUFW010017856.1 coordinate 238,087, forward strand.
AAATTCCTTTGCGGTCGCTGCCACAGCCACAACCCCAATATCCCATAAAACGGGAAGCAAAAGGCCCCGTTTCCGAAATTCTGACTCAGTTGGAATATCAGGGAGTAATTGAAACATGCGTATCACCAATGAATAATCCCCTTTTCGCGGTTTCTAAACCCGATGGATCGTACCGTTTAGTTTTGGATTACCGACATTTGAACTCACATTGTCGGACCTTTGCGGTGCAAAACACACATAGTTCTGCGCTAGTAGACAGTCTTGTTCGTAAAAAATATAAAACTACACTTGACCTATCCAATGGATTCTACACGCACAACTTGGCCCCGGAGAGTAGCCAATGGAGCGCTTTTACCTCTGGTGGTAAATTATTCAAATTCCGGCGTTTACCTATGGGCTACAAGAACAGTCCAGGCTTATTCGCTGCCCGTGTTGTCTCTTTGTTAGACGGCATAGACCCAGATGCGTGTTCGTATGTCGACGATATCTATCTGACAGACGACGAGTTATTCCCGCATCTTTCCCGAGTGGACCGCATTATTCTCGAATTTGCGGTTTTAGGTTATAAGTTTAACTTTTCCAAATCACACATTGCTGAGTTTACCGTTTTGTTTTTGGGCTATGAGCTCAACAATGAAGGTAAGGGCTTAGCCCCCCATTTCCTTGAGAAATGTGCACTTTTGTGCCCTCCTACCACTCTGAAGAAACTTCAGTCTTTACTGAGTTTTCTGAACTTTGGGCGTACTTACATTCCCGAATATGCCCAGCGTATCAAGCCACTGTATGCCTTGATACAACCTAACTTTTCGAAGTCATGCTGGCTTCCGGAGCATTCCTCCATTCTACAGTCTTTGCAGACAGACCTACTTGAGTCTAAATTCTTGTTGACTCGTGACAACCACACAAACCTGGTGATTAGAATCATTCCAAGGGCAGTGGGTTTCACATACTTGACCTTTAACGAAGGTGACACAGTACCGATTGCATACAAGTCACATCTTTACACTTCTGCAGAAATGCGCTTTTCCTCTGTGGAAAAAGTTTTGACTGCAGTGCAAATGGCGATTTTAAAGGAACGCGCACTGGCACAGGGAAGACGCATTTTGGTGGTAACACCCTATCCTGCCCTAGAGGCAGTGACGAAAGCAAGTGTTCCGAACTCTAAAGCTTTGCACCCCCGTTGGATACAATGGGCAACATCTTTGACGTCTCCGGATGTCACGTTTATCCTTGATTCATCTCTTCAGACTCAGGAGTATTTGCAGTATGAATTCGTTCATCCTCCTCCTCTGTCTTTGCTACTGCTTGAGGAATACGAATGTATTATCTATACCGATGGTTCGGCACAGCCGGCCACGGGTTCCAAGCATGCTTATTCAGCAGCATGTGCTATTGTTGCAGGTTCATTTGTGAACGGAAAGTTCAAATCAACTGTAGTGCATACTCAGGCACTGGGAGACAGTACTGCACAATTGGCCGAGCTGCGTGCATTGGTGCTAGCACTTGAGTTCGCTAGTCCGGATGTGACCACTCTTATTGTATGCGATTCTTACTACTGTGTCCAGTCTTACAATGACAATCTATTCTTTTGGTCACAAAATGACTATAGAGATGCAAAAGGCAGCACAATCAAGCATAAAATGCTTTGGGTTCGAGTGGCAGATCTACAACAACGTCTGCCTCTCACACAGGTGGTACACACTCTTGGCCACCAGCGTGTGGGCGCACAAGCTGTCGGTAACGGTTTGGCAGACGAAGCTGCCAAATCAGCAGTAGCCACGTGCTCAGTCGCAGCAGTTACCAGATCCATGTCTAAAATAGATACTGATATTCTAGCAGCTATTGCTGCGACAAAGGAAGGTGCTAATTACCCTAGGGGTTTCCCTTCAAAATACTCTCATCAATTAGGTCCCGAACAGGCTCCTTACGTAAGAATTCCAGACGTTGGGGATCGGCTGATTCCCAACGGGGACCGCAGACTTTCCTTGATAACTGCAGCACATGAAGGTATGGCTTCGGCTCAAGCTGGGGTGTATGCAACTGTTTCCATCTTGCAGCAGCGTTACTGGTGGCGTGGTTTATACAAACAAACCCGTACTTATGTGCTTTCTTGTGATGTTTGTCAGCAGATTAAGCCTTCCACGGTTACACGGCCACCACAGACCCCGCTCTGCATTTCTAACAAACCTTTTGGGTGTGTTTACCTGGATCACTGCAGTCCATTCTCTTCAGACACTGCATATAAATATATCTTAGTTGCAGTGGATTCGTGCACATGTTTCATCTGGGTTTGGCCACAACGAAGTGCTGACGCTCGAAATGTCATAAGGGATTTGCGTGTCTTTGTGGGAATTTTCGCCTGTGGCACCTTCCATTCTGACCAAGGTCCAGCGTTTGCCTCTAAGGCTTACAAGGACGCAATGGGTTCACTGGGGTTGCGGGTGAAATTTTCGTCACCATATCGGCCTGAGGGCAATTTGATTGTTGAACGAATGAACCGTGACTTAAAGCAATCCTTGACAGCTAGAGTCTTAGGTACTGGCAGGAACTGGCTGGCCCACTTGTATACCGTACAACGTGCACTTAATAATCTCCCTAGAAGACCTCTGGGTGGGCGGACCCCATACGAAATGCTCTTTGGCATAAGAATGTTTGTGCCTGACCTTGATGGTCTAGACATGGCGGCGCAATCCGCCATCTTTGATGTAGATAACCATTCTACTATGTTACAGGACTTACAAGAAGCCCGAGACAAACTTGCAATCGTACATTTACCTTCAGCCACAGACGCTGCGCTGCAGATTCCGGTTGCCGGCTGGCTTCCGAAGATTGGAGATCTGGTTCGAGAGAAGGTGGAGAACAAAAAAAGAATTCGGCCCCTCTTATTGTGCACCGGTTCCAGTCCTTGGCTTGAAGGGAACTCGTACAGTCATCTTACCACCGCTTCCTGGTCGCAAAGAGAACAGATACATCTCAGTGGAAAATGTCAAGCTACAACATCAGGCCGATCCTGAATAGTGTTACACCAGCGGTCTCTTGTCCTGTCATTTGCCGGACAAATGTTCGTGGCCCTCCTGCCCGAACGGTCACTGATGTTGCTCTCGAGATGGTTGATTTGCCTGATCACTTGCACGACTACCCGTATTCCCCCTGCAACGAGGAGACTGAGTATACCTACCCCGCAACTGAGTCCGTGGCTCATTTACCAACAATGCCACTGAACCCAACACGTTATTCTTTTGACTCGGATTCCACTACATCCCTTGTCCCATCCAAATTCAGTGTTCTTGTATCCTGGTTCAGAGACAATTTTTTGATCCCCCCATGGACATACATCTGGTTGGTACTTTTCCTGATTTTTTTGTTCATGTCTATTGGCTTTGTCACCGTGTTTTTTCTGCTCATCAATGGACACTATTTACCAGAACGCTCTGCGGTGAACTCTGTCGCTGGAACTTTGGCTCCACATTCTTCATCTCACATCATGAAGCGGGACCACACATTTGTGAACATTTCGGCTTTTCCAGTCGCTGATGGCATCGTATGGGATTCGGTAAACTTCCAAATTCATGGACCGACCGAAATTATTAATGTACCAAATGTCCTTCGTGTTTCAATGGGTGATGTCGTAAAAAGCAATATTCATTCTGACGATTGGGATGTGCATGCAGTTGAAGCATTTATTTACTGTTTTAAAATATTATGCTGCTTTTAATGCTGAAGATCTGTACATGAATTCTGCAAGTTATGCTGATTTGTATTGTTGTTACCAGCATTGGGGCAACCACTTTCTCCATAAACCCAGTACCCTTCGGGGTCTTTTTAATTACACCCAATGGGAACATTGTACGACTCCTTTGCCAGGTAGCTCCCAAACTCTTAGAAATAAGTTTACTTATTTTACCGATTTTAATAGATCGAACCCTGGGTCCTATTTCTTTAAATTAAACACTTCATCTACACAGAAAATCATGTTGACCCATACCAAATTGCTATATTCAGGCTCCTTTTTAAGCACCTTAGCTGTGGGTGGGTATGAACATTGGCGTGACACCATTGATTTAAAATCTATTTGGGGCTCCAAAGCATGGCAGGTGCAGGGCACAGAAGCCTTGCACCGTGCTTGCCTCATCCCAGCCCAAATTCTATTTTTAAATCAGACCATCTATCAAACGACATGTTGGGGTTTGGCTACGTCCAAACAATTGAATGCCCCATCCTTTCCTGTCTTGTCTTCCACTCCCAACGAAAGCTTGTATTTTAATATGTCCCTTACCGAATTGCAGGTTTTGTTTCAGAACAATTCGTTTAATGTCTCTACGTTTGTTCAGTCACCCTGGTTGGCTTGGCCCATTGCATCTAATGCCTGCCAGCTGCGTTTTCATAACACGGATCCTGGCTACAAACAAGTTCGGCCAGATCCAAGGTTTTCTGACTCTCGTACTGTTACAACGTATTCTGTTGGTAAATTGTGTAAACAGTGGTTGCAGCACTCTTCTTTAGATTCTGTTAAACAACATTTGTCCCTCCTATCAGGCAACATTGATCTGTCCGACTTTGTTCTGGGGCCTCGTGGTCCTCGACCGAAGAGATTCATTTATGAGACGTACAATGAACTCTGGAAGCTTTCGCAAATTGAAGCTGCTTCCCTTCTTCGGGAAATCGATCAAGCAAATTTAGAAAAAGTGCTTGCTGTTGTTGACAATAGTATTAATACCCTGTCTTCAGGCATTTACACATTAAAGAATATTATTTCCTCTGTTGTTGATATTGTACAAGATGATGTTTCTGTGTTGTATCATGGTCAAAATCAATTGCGTTCAGTAATGCAGTTTGCATGGACTTTGCAAACACTTAAAATGGGGAAAGTTCCTTGGCAATTTTTGAACACCTCTGCCATATTCTTACCTTTTAATTTAACTGAGAAGCAGCGGTTCATGTCCATGAAAGATGCAGCATACACTCTGTTACATATCGAAAAAATAGAGCCCTTGCCATTCTCTGTTGCAGAATTGGATTCTGCTGTGTGGCAAGTACACGGGGTTATCGCTTTGCCTTTTTCATTGTTTGAATTTAGTTTGTGCATGAAGCATTATCCTGTAGGCCGTTTCCAGCCTTTAGGCAGTGCCTTCCTGCATGAACTTTGGTCCCTGCCTTTCATGTTTAAATGCCTTAGAGACGGAAGGGAGGTGTTTCTCACGGTGGAGTCATGCGATTCAACTGTGGGTCATTCCCTTGTTTGCAAACACATTCAATTGCACGGGGCTTGTAACGTTTCGGCTCCGAATCTTGCTTGTGTATTGAAGGGCATTCCTGCTCCTGCTATTTCTCCTACTTTCACTGTGCTTGCAAATGGCAGCTATCTGCTTTTGAATAACCAAGACTGCTGTGGCATGCTGGCCGGCATACCCTATATTGTTACGGTTTCACACAGGGTTGTCTGCTGCAAAAATGTGCTTTTTCCTCCCCCGCACGACATCGTAGATAGTTCCGTTTGCCTTCCATTCCTACTCTGAGGGTGGATTTCAATAAATTGAGCAGAATAAAGGCACTATTATTGAATCAGGAGGTTATGCTCACGTCCGCCCGGGAGACATTCATTCTCCAGGTGGCGAGTACCCACAGTGAAATACAGGCCCTTTTGAACACTAACCTCCCACAGCATTTCGGTGAACTGATTCACCGTGTTTTTGATGCATCACGCACTGAAGGTCTGGTGCACTTTTTTAAAGTTGTGGGCTCTGGCCTTGTGACCTCTTTTCAGACTATTTTTGGTGTAATACCAGCTTTTATTCATTCTATTTTTTCCAGCGTCTTTGGTGGCTTTCCGTTGATCCTCGCCTTAGCGGCTGGTATACTGCTTTTGGTCTGTTTACTACGCAATGGCTGCACCTCCTTGGGCCCTTCTCGACCCAGGTCGTCTCCAGATGCTCCGTGAGCGCTTACTCGCTGGTTTCGGCATCCTGCCATTAGCGACGCTCAGTGTGTCCTATACACTTTCTTTTCGCTTTGCGTATTTCACTTGCGTGCAACCTGTGATGTCTTGCATCAGATGTCCTTTCTTGTGGTCCTTGGATTATTGCCTCTCCAATATGTCTCTGTCTCGACCGGATTTTGTCCTGCTGGTGGGTCCCTTAGAGGCCCATGAACGGGACTGTTCCGGTGCGAGCTACATGGCGCGTGCGGCTGCACTGGGGATTTTGGCACAATGGGATATCTGGGTGGCTGCTCAGAATCTCCTACAACAAAGTTATATTGAGTACCACGCAAGTTGTCCCGCAATGCTGTTCGCTGCTCCCTCTTGCGAGGAACATGACTGCAGCTTTGATTTACTGGACTGGATGGCGTCGCTTTTTTCCGGCGATTCCAATGATGTCCTCTTGGAAGGTGTGGCGTTTTCTGCACTTACACTCTGTTGGATTGACGGGGCCTTCGCTTTCAGCCACCTGCCTCGCTGGATTGTTTTTTTAACCTCTGCAATTAATTTTTCATCTACATTCGTTGTCCTTCGTGAGGACGCCTCCACAACGGACGTTTCTGTTCTGCTCCATCTCTTTGAACTCTGTCCTCCTCATCCTGTGTCTTGGCCGATGGACTGCCCAGGGGAGGGTGTCGTGTGGTTTGTGGCCTCCTGGTCTGCCTTGCTACGTTGACTTAGGCCTGGCTGCCATGAGGCCTTGTTGCGCACGTTACTTTGTGCCGTTGTTTTTCCAGCCTCTGCTTCTGCCGGCTATTTTAGCACTGTCTGCATTTCTGACTTTCACCTTTTCTCCTGTTCCCTTTTGGGCTCCGTCTACACACCATGTACAAGGTCGAAAAACAACGTCCCTTGTTCCTGCTGATTTGGCCAGTCCCTCGCACTTAGACATAACACTATGTACAGCTGCCCTGGAGAAATTTGTGTGCTTTTAATATTGTGATTTTCACTGTTAGACACACTTGGAGACAAATCTTTCCAGAGAGAAGAGCTGTGCTTGTCTGATGATGTAAACCTTACATCTAGATATTGAGGTATGGGGGTTCGCTCGACAAAGCCCAGAGGTCTTCTGTTTTTATAATAAACTAGCAACTAGCACGGGGAGGGTGGTATTGTCATTTAGCCATATATCCACTGCTTTATGAAATGCTTTCCTCGTTTGTATTCTATGGAGTTGTAACTATGCTGCTTATATTATCCTTATGCATTATGCTGATAGTACTGGCACGTGTACTGTATCTTAGAGCACGGTAGTTGAAATAAACAATTTAAACTATACAGTGTCTCTTCTTACGCACGTTGTGGACAGGTATGAGTGAGTTATGAAAGGGTGTTCTTGCTCCTGCGAGTCCTGAGAGAGAGAGAGATATCGTGTTCTGGGTTGTCTAATCATTGGTAGCATCGTTGCTAATGAGACGCTAAGGCTAGTCGGATTGGGGTGTTAGGTGCTAAGGTGTATGGTTGGCTCACCACTATATTCCGAGGTCCTATTATCCTGTGCATAGCTCTATGTATGTGCAGAATCCCTACAACAGCCCCTTTCACGCATTACTCTACTTGAAAAGGGCGTTCCATGGGTGTTGCTT